>PVJA010002477.1:0-53825 GCA_004027025.1 Myocastor coypus | reverse complement strand
ACTGAGCTCATCGGTTTAGGTCATGAGATACCTACAAGTGACTTTTGGTACTGAACTTGGACAGAAGTTTACAATTTTAGTTTAAAGAAAAATGTAGAGTAGAAACGGGATCAAATGCATTGTCTCTGCATAGATAGAACATGGTGTCTGTACATTTAGTTTCAGCATAATAAAAGAATATTAAGATACTTGGCATAAATGGGAGTTTTAGTTGTAACACATTTGAGAGCCATTGACATAGTTAAAGAAATCCAGCTTCTCAAATAGCTTCATGTGGGAAATCCCTGACGGAGTTATAACCTAGGCTCAGCACCTGAAAGGATTCTCTGAGGCTAGAATCCATTCATAAAATATTGAAATGTACACACCAAGTCATTCACTTCCACCTGCCTTTAGAACATGGAATTGCTCCCAGGGCTGCTGGTGCTTTGTTGATGTCAGAAAGTGCTGTCTAGTCTTCTAAAAGATGAAGCATAAAGCAAGAGTCAAAGAAGCCAGATCAGCTCTCCAGATTATCACAAAGAAGCTTTGTTCTTTTCCATTTCCTGTAAAAGCCACGCTGTGTTGCCTCTAAAACTGGAACATATTCATGTGCTCACTAGGTGCCATGGAATAAAAAGTCAAAAGTGGAGAAAGACGAAACAAGATATTTCACAGAGGACACACGGAGAGAGAAAAAAGTATATGAAGAAATAGCCACATAGAAATACTTTGGTGTGGTGCAGTTATTAAATAGAGGCCATTTATTAGATAAGAAGCGGTTATTCTTTATCTAATGCCAATTGCGATCGATACTCTTAGTTCATTCATTCAAATTCTTTGCTTTAGATTTTTACATTTAAAAATATAAGGCTTGACAAAGTCGGAAAGTTTGGAGTGAACCAAGATCTGCCAATTCTCAGTGCAATTCTTTTTCCCCATCTAAGAATTTGGAGTTAAGTGGAAATTCTAAGAATGAGGAGACAGAACAAAATGCAGGTGTGTTCACAAAGAGGCACAGGAGTTTTTGGATTTGTTAACTGCAGAAAGACAAGCCATGGAACGGAGTAGGGGTAGAAAGTAGAAATTCTGTGTGTACTAAACAGAGAAACGGCACTGGCTGTAGTGACAATGCATAGAAAAGGTGGGTGAGGCAAACATCATTCTATTTCAGTTATTTTTCCCTTTGGGTGGCAGAGCCATAGTACCAGAAATGCTTTGGAGGCCTGTGGACATAGGTTTTCATGCACATGGTCTCTTTTCCTGAATCCAATTTCTGTTGCACCTGGGCTCCAAACAGCTAGCAAATTTGCATTTGAAATTTTGGTTCTGTCTTAGTTACTCTTGTCTCATTGCTGGGACAAATACCCAACACTCAAAATGAGGGAAGGAAAGGTTTATTTAGCTCACAGTTAGTGGAGGTTTCAGTCCATGTTCAGCTGGCTCCAAGGCTGAGAGGCACATGGCAGAGGGCATCCTTTCATGGTGGTAGCTAAGAGCAAGAGGGCAGGGAGAGGTAGCTAGCAGCAGTTCAAGCTGCTAACTTCTCTTTCTACCTTACATTGGAATGCAAATCGCCTGCTCCAGGGAAGGTGAAGCACCTTTTTTCATAATAATCAATTACAAATTCCAGAAGCCACCCCATGACTGCATGAGGCTCTGAGGGGACACCTATACACAAACCATAACAGGTTCCTAGAGAAGTGTAGTGGTAAGAAGGAACGGCTCTTAGAGGGAGTTCCCTGTGACTCAGGTGTTGTTGGTGTCAAGCAACAGAAGATTGCTTCAACCAATTTGAGTAGGCACAGGGGTTCGCTAGGTGGGCATGAAGTAGGACCTCATGCCAGGTCTGCAGAGATTGCCATGAGCTGGAAAATCATCACGAATCACGGAGGTAGCTACCCCCCCCCATCCTATTTTTTTTCTCACAGCTCCTTGAGTTGCTGCATCTCACTTCATGTGGTCTGACTAGGCTACCCAAGGCTCAGGCTTTTGTGTCCCTTGCCTGCTCAGTAAGGAAGGTGGAGCAGATGCTGTGAGGAGATGCAGCTAAGGGAAGCTAGTCGGTACTGTCAATGACGAAGAACTTGATACTGAGTACGTGAGGGGCAGCGTGAATGACCAGGCTGGTGGGAACATAGTAAGACAGCACATTTGCGAGAACATATTTCTATGGTAGGATGTTGAAGCATTTTAAGACAAAAACAGGGTACTGACTTAGATGATTGATTGATTTTAACATATTTGGCTGTTGCAGGGTCTCACTATGTAGCTTGGACTTACAGTGATTTTCCTGTTTTCAGCCTCCCCACTGCTGGGATTATAGGCTTGTGCCACTACACCCAGACTCTGTGGCCAGCTTAGCCCACCCTGGGGATGGGGCTGGTGCAACAAACATGTCGTGCTGCAGATGGAACCATGGTCCTTGGGCTTGCCTAAGCTTGCATAAGCACACACTTTAGTCAACTGAGCTACCTCACCGGCCCCAACAGACTTAGTTGATTAAATGTATTTTCAAACTGAGTGATAAAAGTATAAATATATAGGGGAAGGAAATGCATCTCATTCCCTTAGTTTTAAATTCATTGCACAAGAACATTTTTGGAAGTTACGCCAAGTGTCAGTTGCTGTTCTGAATGCTGGGCTGTATGATATATGAAACCTGCTTCCATCTTTGCCCTAGCATAGCCTACATGCTAGTGAAGGAAACCAGAAGAAACGAGGCAAATAAATGTGAACATAATAAAACAGGCTAAAAGAAACAGACAGAAGAACATGATTTTATCTAATATATCAAGGAAGGAAACAGTGATCTAAGGCATAAGGGACAATTTTATAGTTGTGAAGTGATTATATGATTGATTGTCTAATAGGAATATCTCAAGTATAGAAACAAGCATTAATGCCATGTCGACCCCTCCCCTGAGGCATGCTGAGACAGAGATTGAGACTGGGAGTGGTGGCGCATGCCTGTAATCCCAGCACTGGGGAGACTGCAAGCAGGTGGATCACTATGAGTTTGTTTTAGTAGTGAGACCCTGGACATTCTGTAGACCCTTCCCTAAAATACAAAAAAAAAAAAAAAAAAAAAAAAAAAAAAAAAAAAAAAAAAAAAAAAAAAAAAAAAAAAAAAAAAAAAAAAAAAAAGAAGTAAACATTATTTGGTAAAATTTTAAGATGATAGCCTCAACTGGGATTCTCCTAAGTAACTTAAAATGTGTGCAGTCAGCCTACTGATAGAATCCCTCTTACCAGAGACAGTGGAAATGAGCAAGGGATGTGGTATAAATGGTATTTGATGTTAAGTGGCCCAAGAAGAAGAAAATTTCAGGCTACTATGCACAGACTTTGGGTAGTGGGTAGAATTTTTAAAACAAGGAGAGGATACTACCTTGGTGTTCCCTTTCCCAGGAATGGCACCTCCAGGCCCAGTCTAAGAGGACTGGCTGGATGCCCCGCCAGAGCCCAGGCCCCGGCTGTGGGTAACTGCTGCTCCCCCAGGAACCTTTTCCAAAGCGCACCCCGAGAGAAGGGCCGCAGTAAGGCTGCTGTGTACAAGGCTGGACTCAGCTGTGGCCCTGCTTCCAGAGGCCCTTTTGTCTGCAGAGCTGGTTCATCCAAAGCCTGCTGGCTGCTATCTAGAGCTGACCCCTGTGCTTCTCTTCTGCGCGTGCCCTTTGTCTCCCCCAGGAGTCTCTGTGTCTGGGAGCCCGCAGAGGCCACAGTGAAAAGTGAAATCAACCCAGCACACAAACCCGAGGTATAAACACTGGAACGAAGAAAATAAAAGGAGACAGGAAACAAGGGTAGACTTTTAGTGATGACAAGGGGATCTGAGGATGTAGGTGTTAGAAAGGAGGGGAGGAGAACAGGAAATAAAAAGGATTAAGATATTGTATGTAGCAACACCCCGTGGTGAACATATTCATTGCATATTCTGAACATGTACTAATAAAAAGAAAGACAATGTGGTTATATACACAATGGGGCGTCATTTGGTCTAAAGAACAGAATCATGTCATCTGTAGCAGAAATGAATGGAGTTGTAAGCCATCATATGCAGCAAAATAGGCCAGACCCAGTCAAATATCCCATTTTCTCTTATAAGAGGAAGCAAGAAAAGGAGAGATGGGATTAGATAGAAGGTAGATTTTTGGAGATGAGGAAGGGGGTAAGGAGAAAAGGAGAGGGGGTATAACCGGGATAAAAATAATAAAAGCATGTAATATGTATGGTCAATGTGAATTTCATCATTATTTACTTGTAATTTGCACTAATAAAAATTTAAAATGATTGATAGTGCTGGGTAGGAGGTGTAGCTCAGTGGTAGAGTGATTGTCTAGCATGTCTGGAGCTCTGGGTTCAACCCTAGAACTTTAAAAAATGATAGTAGTTATTAGTTGTTGAGGGTACTCTTTAGCTGCTTGGCCATGAAACAGTGTCATACAGGTAGGTGTGAAAACTGTCACAAGGCTGTATCATGTTTCACCTTCAGAAATTACTATCTCATATCATTGAACCTGACATTATATAGGGTAGTTCAGGAAGAAGAGAGTTTAGGAAGAATCTTGCAATAGTCACCTTGACTCATAGTTGATATTTCAATACAAAGGCAGTTAGATCCTCAGTATATGGCCCTTCCATTACTCTTGACCCTTGGATGCATTAAAATTGATTGTGTTTCTCTCTTTCTTTCTTTCTTTTCTGTTTTTTTTTGTGAAACCAGGGATTGAACTGAGGCCCTTGCGCCAGGGAAGTGCTTATTCTACTGAGCTATCTCCCCAGATCCAACTGTGTTTTTCTCTGGAGAGCTTTCAGTGCAGAATGCACAGATGCTGAGGACTTGTACAGCCTGTGAAATCAATAATCCTACAAAATACAGGCTTAGAGCTAGAATTTTTGGACCAGAAAGTGAAATACTAATACTTAAGCTTGTGAACACTAAAAAGATAGTGTAGAGTCCAAAAGAAAGAGGGGAAGTGAATGAAATCGCGGAGAGGGAGTCTGCATGAAAGGACTTGCGAGGATGTTACTGTGATCTGAATGTGAAATTGGAGCCTTCGGGAAGCTGTGCACCGTTTCCCACGGTGCGTCCCCTATTTCCCAGTTCTTATGTTATGTCTGGGCCACAGCAGATGAGAGACTGTGTTCTACTGGAATGAGACTGGAGTCAGCAGCAGGAGCGAAAAACATATCGCTTTGTCTTTCTGTTCTGCTGCCTCCCTTCTAAACTTTGCTCCTATTTTTCACTGGATATCTATATCTCTGTTTCACATACATTTAAGAACAGTTTTCTCAATGTATCCTTGCATATGGTAGAGAATTATCACTCCAAGAATATCCCTAAGTTTTTGACCTCCAAAACTGGTGACAACCTCTGTAACCCAGTTAGAAATTCCCTAGAGAGATAGGCCGATGGATTAAATTGGAACAGAGGTCTCCCAAAGTCAGAGTGCGATCTGGGACTTGTGATGCTACATGCAAAGTGGAATATATGTAATGTGAGGAGTGACACAGGGTAGTGGGCAAGCTGAGAGGTTTGCTATATTCAGTGTCAAGCCAGAAGGAGAGCTAAAGATGTCTCCTTCCCTGCTTCTCCCCTGGCGTGGCTAGGCTTATTCTGAAATCTTCATGTCGGCATCATGTTTGGGTCTGTCTTCCCTCGTCCCATGCTGTACCAGGACATGGGAGGCCATGATGCCACATTTCCGTGATCTCAGGGTTTACTAGTTCTAGAAGACCTGATCTTACATAATGTAAGAAAGAATGATTATAACCTGTGTGATTATCACAAAGGTTGAGGATATACAAATAAAAATCTTTAATATTTGTAAGAAAACAAATACTCAAGGAACTGTTATAGATTATCATAGTCCTGCTTGTCTAAGACTATTCTCATTTTAGTATTGAAAAAATTTCTGCTCCTCAGAAATCCCTCCCTCTGCCCATGGCTAAGTGGGACTGCTTGCTGCCATGCAAGTCTCAGGAATACCTCACTTAGCACTCTGGTCCACATGCTTATTTTCCTTCTCCTGTAAAGTGCTTTGGTTGATCTACATATTTTTTTAATCCTTGGAAATTTGTAGAAGGCCTTTCCTACAGTTTTATCCTAATGTAGTAAGGATAAAAGGTATTAAGATTCGTAAACATTTTCCTACAATGTATCGCATATTTTGGATATCAATTTTAGCCTGGTTTTCAACAGATCAATTGTTTCACCTTTTAAGTTTGAATTTGCTCTGTGACACAATGAGATCATCTGTACTTCAGGTAACAGATGGCTGGGTTTGCAAATAATTATTGATGAAATATGCAATCTATTTGGCTGCCAGCATTATCACCTGATTGAAAGTTAAATCTTTCTCTCACTAAGAAACTTTTTCTGGGTGATCGTTTTGCAAAATCAACCTCTTTGGATTCTATTTTTAATCACCTGGTATATGTAGGACACAGCATATCAGAACTGTTTAAAAATTAAAGCAGGAAAGGAATGCAAAATCTTACTATCATGGCTTTACACTGAGCTGAGTGCCACCTGGATAGCTTAGTGGAAAATACTTCTTGAGGTTGTAATCTCGACTCCCATCAGTAATTGTCTAGATGACATAATATCCTTTGATCCTTGCAGATTTCTAATAGGAACAGAATCCTGATGAAGGAACAAACTTTGGTTGACAGCTCCTTATCTAAGACATCTATTTGAGACCCCTTTGGTGTGTGTTTGTGTGCAGGCTGAGGTTAGGCAGACCTTGATCCTCTCTGAACAGATGGCTGTAATAAAACATTAGCTGGTTTTAGGGGACAGCTAATGTCTCCACAGGCTGCAGAGAATGTTATTAAGGGTTGATTGCAGTCTTCAGACACGAGAGAACTGAATTAAAGAACAGGAACTTCTGGTTTGGCAACACTGTGCTTCCTTCAGAAAGCTCAGAGAAGGGCCCAAGCATTAGGAGGGGAAGAATGGTGACAGAAGCTGGGGGAAACATGCGGCCATTGAATGCAAAGGGAGTGGGTGTTAATTAATTTATTCTGGGTGAAGGAGATCTGATTTCTAAGTGAGACTACAAGCTGTTGTCAGTAGAGTTGGGCACAATGTGCTAGCAACTGCGGGAATATCACGCGCCGTCTGGGTGACTGAGCTCATATCGAATCCATCTTTCTGTGTCCAGACTGACTGTGCAGCGACAGTTGGACACCAGGAGCTCATTTTTCTTACCGTTCAATGCTACTTTTATTCCACCTGCCTGTCCAGTGCTTTGTTGCTGCCCTCACACTCTGCAGAGCTCCTCTGGACTCCTGAAATTGTTTCCGGCAGCTAGAAAGGAGTGACATGGGAAGGAGTTGCAAGTTATTGTTCTGACTAGAATGGCATAATTCAAAATGCACGGAATCTTGCCTTTCTTTACTTTTAAAATAGGTGAAATTCTTCCCAGAGAAACAAAAAAGCAAGCCATTAAAATTCACCAGAGAGCATGTTAGACTTGTGGTGTCCTGACTTTCCTGTCTGGTCTTCTGCTCTTTCACTGCCAAGAATAATTTTCCTTCACTGCCATTGTTTCATGTAACAAAGAACATGTCCAACGAGGCCCTGCTACTTGCAGTTCCATGGAGGCACTTATTACTGTAATTAATTTTTCAAAGCAAACTGTAAAATAGAAGTGCAAGTCAGTGAAATATTTAATATTTTAAATAATCTTTTTTTTTTTTTTTTTTTTTTTTTTTTGGTATTAGGAATCAAATTTAGAACCTTGCACTATATCCAGGAAGGCGCTTATGCCAGTGAGCCATCTCATCAGCCCTGAGCAATCTATAAATTGATATAATGGAAAAGAGCCACAGAGTTTTTAAAAGATCCAGTCACTTAAAAATCTAAGGAATTTTGAACATGTGTGTTAAAACACATCAATCAGTAGCATTACAAAGGTGAACTTAAGATATGTAAATTATACTACTGCAAGTGATTTAAAAAAATACTGTGCACCCAATAGAAAAATTTAACCATGAGGCATAAAAAGTAAAGCCAGATTAGTACACTGAGCTGTAAAGGCGCAAGTCAAAAGCTTTTGACATTGCTGGTTCTGCTAGGAACCCACTACTACTATGAAATATTGCACTGTGTATATGACTACTTTATCTAAGTTCAATGAGAAGAAATATCTGTACCATTACTGTTTAGGAAAGTTATCTTGCACTCTAAACAACTACTATGAAGACAACAATATGCATTGTATCAATTACTGTGGCTATCTTACTAAAGTGTTTTAAAACTATAAAAAATAAAAAATAAAATACTATGAAAAACTATCACATATTATTATGCAAATAATAGATGTTTATCTGAAAATATAAAAAAGGATAAAATTATAAAAGCTAACCAGAAAAAAGGTAATGTTTATTGAAAGTGTTAATGTTTAATGGTTTGATCAATCTTATATACCTATATCTATTAATCTAAACTGATCTGATGATGAAAATATGTAATATAACCATTGTTAAATTTAAACCAAAATATTAAATCATGAAAAAAAAAAGCTAACCAGAACATATTGACTACAAGGTAATCACATAATTCTTTCCTAGGCACAGTGGGCAGAGAAAATTATACTGCTCTCTCCATGAAGCTGTCACCGCCTGTCTGCCTAAGCCCCCCTTTCTCTTTCATTTTTAACCTCCTCGCATCTTGTTCTTCTACATCACGTGGTCGTACAGCACACACTTTGGTTTATATTGCCTTCATGAAATATGTAGACTTGCCCTATGCATGTGCTAAATCTTATTTACATAAATGACATTGCTGAGAGAATGTGTGCTACTTCTCAGTTATTTTATACAGTGCTAATGTTAGGAGTTAAATGTATAACTGGATTATCTGCAAATTTAGTTCATTGATTCCAACTTCTGTATAACATTTGGTAGAGATATTTTTTGCAAGTCTCCACCACCCACACAATACTGAACTGCATGTTTTCATAAAGTCCTTTCTTGTATCTGTGGACCAGTTCTCTGGGCTATTTATGCAGGGGTGGGTTGGCAGGTCATAGGACACAGAACGTCTGTATTGGTGCACACATAAAATAGTACTTCAGGTGGCTTTTCAGTTGTCATATGTTCTCCGATATTTATGTGTTTAGTTAGCTTTCTCTGAGTTAAAATAGAAAATTTTATATATATATTTTATTTTAAAAACTGCTTTGTAATGGATGTTTCTCCATGTTTATAATACCATTGTAGTGCTTATATTTAAAGAGAATATTATTGGAATGTCAATTGTTTAACTGACATTCAGTTCATAAAATTCAAGTAAAATATCTTCCAAAAGAAGATATAAGTAAGCCTCCAATTAAAGTAGTATAGCTACCAAACTAATAAATTAAAGTATTACTGGGATTTCTGTGTAGGTGGCATCTACTTCCATTCATTTTGTGTTGTTTCTAAGAATAACTCTCTGATTAGAGACAACTAATGCAGCTTTGAATGGATTAAGAGAAATGACTTAATAAGTGAAAGGACAAGCTATAATAAAAGGAGAAATTATTTTCACAGGACTTCATCTTATGCATGCATTTAGGTATTGGCTGTCAAAAAAGACTCTGAGCAACACCGTGTATCTTATGTAGAGGAGACCAAAATAAATGTCTGGCCTCATTAGCCAGAATTATGTTATGATCCAATGTAATTTTAAAAAGCAAAATTCCTCAGTGTTAGCAATATGATCCCTCTCATAGGCTAAACTCTGCAGATTGTCTTATGAGGTTAAGGTAATATAATGAGGCATATTACATCACTTCAGAGAGGGAGCCAGTATTTTCAGCTGTTTGGTGTCTGTGTCGAGTACTTCTCCACCTGTCACATACTGTCTCTGATACAAATCTTAAGTGCTAGGACAATGCTTCCAGATCAATGGCTTTCTAAAAATTGGCTTTCAATAATTCAATACTGACATATTGTGCAAATGTCAGCTATGAGTAAGGACACGTTGCACAGTACAATATTAAATAGATAAACTTTCAATAAAAATTCTTTCAAAATTTGAGTCTTCAAAATTTAACTCAAGATCATATATATATGATATAAAGTTATATCCATAAAAAGTGATTCTTAGAGCTCAAGTGTAAAAGAGGAAGATAGGTGCTGATTATGATTCTTTTCTAAAGTATAAGTCTGTGTTTGTCTGGAGCTTAGAGTTTTATAGAGTGGGCAACTTTTGAAAACGATGCAATAGTGTTCCGTGAAAATTTAGCTTTCATTTTCTTGACAACAGAATATTATTTTCTATATATTGTATTTTGCATCAAGATAGTATAAACTATTTACTAAGGACAAATATATTACTTAATACGGGGAGCTCCAAGTCTCACTTTTTTCCTGTGTACTTATTTGAAATTAAGAAGTCTGTTCTGTAAAAAACATTATGTTTTGAGTAGTATTTTAAGCGTAATGATATAGGTAGCTTGTGAACTTCTGGGGGCTCAAAACTTTTATGTTACAATGGTTCTGTGTTGGCGCTTGAGCTGGATGATGATTTGAAAAATAAATAAAGCAGGTCACTCTCTCCTAGGCGAGGACTTACCTTATCATATTTGTACGGGGAGTGTAGGACAGTGCTAGGTTCAAAAAATGGGCTTAAAAAGTGTCGACTGAGAAAATGAATGGGTGGAGAAATTAAGCAATTACATTTCTAAGGAAAAAAATGAAGGAATAGGGATGGGAATTGATTTTCTGACTTTCTGATAAGTAATTGGCATTAAACTTTGATTCATATGTTTTATTTTTGTAGGACAAAGAATGAGATAAACAACAACTAGAAGTAACTTTATCATGGTATGCCTTACTTTCTTCAGTTTGGAAAGTTGGCATACCAATATTTATTCTCAATCTTTATACTTCCTAGGCTTCTTTTCTCTTGTCATTTTTATAGCTGCAGCTGGTTTTATTGGATATAAAAGTGACCCCATGGAGAAAAGATATGAACGGCTGGTCTGGTACTCCCTGTGTTTCTAACAGATTGATAATTAAATTTTTTCCTTTCTGGTAATGAAGCTCTTTTTCACTCTTTGCTCTCTCTATAGGACAGCATTAAGCAAATGCTGAATTTTGTGGCTGTTGTGCCAGATACCATCCTTTATCGGCCTTGTGACATGCCATCAGCAGGAGCTGTGTCTTTATTTTATGAATAGCAGGAGAAAAAGCTGTGTTAAATTAGCCATGAAACAATATGCCATTGTCACTTGAAATTCATACTTTAAACATATGGGAAAAACTCTTGTAAATGTATTTATACATAAATTTCTCTCATAGATTACCCCTGAGTGTGTGTATGTGTGTGTATGTAGTCTAATAAAAGTAAAATAAACTGATTCCTGTGTTCATTCTCAGAGCCAGCCCCCTCCGAATTGCTTTTCTGCTCAGCATCACTAATGTGCACATTTCTCCACACAATGCAGTTGGTCCTGCAATCAGGACCCTGGCGCTGCATCATTTAACAGTGTTGTCTCTGTGATTTTCTTCCAAGCCAGTGATGTACAGTTTGCAAGTTTTGATTGTCCATGTGCAGGAAATTATAACTATGTCATGACTGTTATTGACAGACCCAAAGATCTGAAGCATAACAATTTTAGAAATTTTTTTCAGAACTGGGAATTGAACTCAGGCCATGCACTTGCCAGGCAAGTGCTTATTCTACTGAGCTATCACCCCAGCTCCTTAGAAATTTTGAATATGGAAAAATGTGCTCTGGGTTGCATTAAATAAAATGATAAATGCTCAAGAGTCATATTAGAAGCTAAGCAAAATTCGTGGATGATCTTTGCTTGCTGATCCCACTGGGAGTCATTGGCAAAGGGGATTTAAGATAATGCTTGCTCTCAAGGACTTTATAATTGTAATACGTGGGCATGGGGATTTGGAGCTTGTGGCAGTCACCCTGCAGCTACAGGTGATCAGACATTTCAAAGCTGCAAGAGAGGCAGAGAGGAAATTATCACATCCACTATTCCCCTGAGCTCAGTGCATATACTTTTTTTGCCTTCCCTGATCCTGGTAAAATAAAACAAATACTGCTATTACCCCTGCCCTCCACTTACGGAAGCTTCTTCTAGCCACAAACCAGGGCTGTTCCATGTGTGGAGTGATTTATGCAGTAAGAATGATCTTTTATTTTATTTCACACCATCCCTTCCTGATATGACTGGTAGATTGACATTTGCAAAATGTTCTATTTGCAAACAGAGAAAATCAGAACCAAATCAGTCAGATTATGGTAGAGTTCCAAGTTTACATATGCAAAAGCTTTGGAAACTGTATTAGCTGAGTTTGCAAGAGAAGCAGCAGGGCACAAAAGTGTATCTTAAATATTCTGCCAAGGTCTCCTCTTCAGTATGCCACCAGTGTTTTGGGAAACTTGGGAGAGCTGCACGATTTCAGGAGTGATGTGCATACTGAAGCCTGCAAGAACACAGTCTACTGGCTTTCTCTTCCTGGTTGCTTCCCTGTCGCTGGCATCTTGTGGGTACCTCTCCCTGCTGTTTCTACTCTTCTCCTAAATAGCTTCCTAGTTTACTTGTGATCTCAAATCTACAATCCCATAGAAAAGGAGGAACATCACTGGATCGCTAAATGAGTGTAGGTTTTTTTCTGACATGCTGGTTCACTGTTTTCCCCATCTTTGCTAATTTTAACCTTCATCTCAGACAGCAGACTCAACAGTCCTGTTACCTTGGCAACAATGATAGGATAATGGAATTAGAATGTCCCACAGTGCCATCCTTGCATCACGCTCTTAGAAGAAAAGAAAACGGCAGAATTGTGAAATACGATCTACTTTTAAATCTGCTCAATTTAAATTTATAGGAAAAATAATATATACTAAAATTTAGTGAATGTTTACAAATCATTTCAGCCATGAAAAGAAATCTATATTAGGTCAAAAATGTCAGTAGTGTGTCATTTCTTTTCAGTCAGTTTTGCACATTTCTATTGATATTCTACTTTTGCATCAATTTAAAAATGAGTGAAAAACCAGGCACATGTTTGTAGTCTGTGTACTTGGGAGGTTGAGAAGGAGGATTGCTGGAGTTCGAGAACAATCTGGGAGCTACAAAAGTGAGCACAAGGCCAGCCCCAACTGCATAGCAATACACACACACACGCACACACACACACACACACACACACACCCATGAAAAAACTATCTGTAGGGTAGTCACTGAGAGTTTTCCCATTTTATCTACAAGGTTTAGAGGTTGTTAAGGGTCTTATACTTTAGCACAGTCTAAGTACAAAACAAAAACTGACGTACTTGTGAGCTACCGCACTCACCACTGACGTTCTTTTGAAATCTGCCTCTATTTTGAAAAACTACTTTCAGTTTTGGTGTTAGTTTTGGATCAGTATAATAAATGCCCGACGTATCTTACATACAGAAAAGGCTTTTTCATGTTCAGAGCTTTGAAGTTTCCAGCCCACAGCTGTCAGGCCCCTTGCTAACGGGCCTGTGGGGTGGCCGGGCAGCGCACGGCACTGCAGCAGAGGCAGGTGGCGAGGCAAAGAAATGAGAGGAACTCGGAAGAGACTGGGTCCTCTTATTCCCTTTAGTGGCTTGCAGGTGACCGCAGACTTCTTATCAGGCTGCATATCAAGTTTCCCCTGCCTTTGAATACCAGTGTGCCAGTGACCACGCCTGTACTATATGGATCTGGAGGTTTCAAATACAGCAATTTTTCCAGGCTGACCTTTCTCCTTGCCTTTTCTTTATCTCTCCTCTTTCTTCTCTCCCTTTCCCATGCCTGTCTACTCCTCCTCCCCCTATCTTTTTTCTTTGTGGTGCTGGAGGCTGAAACCCATGCATCCCCCACCTAGGCACGCACTCTGCAGCTGAGCTTTGTCCTCAGCCCCCTAGGCTGACATTTCTAAAGTTGGGGGCCCGGCAGGATGGCTCAGTGGTCTAAAGCGCCTGCTTGGGAAAGCTTAGGTGGCTGCAGGTACCGCAGTTTGATCCCCAGCACCACATGCTGCGCCAGCCATGCCCTCAGGGTAGGCTGAGCTGGCCATAAAAATAAATAAATAAACAAACAAAAGTTTTGAAACAAGAATAAAATAAAATAAAATAAAAAATTCTTAAAAAGAATAAAGTTGTGACTCTACTGTTTTTTGTTTGTATACTTATTCTGGCAAAATCTCAAGGGTACACCTGAATCTTGCTTGCATATAGTAGGATGCCTTGAGCATATCTGGATCTGTCTTAATACAACACTTAATTCTTAAATGCTTTCCTCCTTTATCCTGTTCGAACTTTTCAGCATTCCACGGTAATTGAATTTGCTTTTGCAATGGTTCCAGTTAGACTTTTAAAATGCAAACTTTTCATATGTAGGATAAAGTGATGCATAATTCATTTATTATTTACTTATCTGAAATTAATGTCTAGAATTTATACACTAATATCCTAGAGAACTGATACAGCCATTTTTTAAGATTTTTTTTTGAGACAGGGTCTCGCTATGCAGTTCAGGCTGCCCTTGAGCTCACTTTTGTAGCCCAGGCTGGTCTGGAACTCGCATTGATCCTCCTGCCTCAGTCTCCCGAGTGCTGGGATTACAGGTGTGTGCCACCATGCCCGGCAGGTAAGATTTTTTTTTTTAATCGTGAAGCATATGTGAAAATATTCTACATTCTGATAATTGAAGAAGGATGTCAAAGGATTCACTTTTTCTCCTTCCAGCTAAAAAAAATATCTTAGACACAACTCTTTACTTAAGAGGAAAAAGGAAAACCTTTGTTTCATGCTAGAAAATTAGTTTTGGGCTTGTAGCCACTTGGTGCTAAGAGGACTGGGTATTCAGGTCATTCAGAATTTGTAAGGTGAAGAGAGTCTAATTAAATCTGCAGTGCATAAGCAGCTAACTGGACTTTCATTCTTTGATTTCTTCTGGGACTTAGATTCTGTAGGCAAAATAATACATAGGCTTCCTAACATTTTAATGTAGTATAGCTACTACCTCCAAAGACACCAAGAGTATTTTATTAGTCAGTTTTTTTTTCTTACAAACAGATTTGTCACCTGATATATAGACTAGAAGCAAGATAAACAGATGTGGACATAGTTATTGTCCCCATCCTAAGTGTGAGGTCAGCTTGGTTTTGACATCAAAGTCTAGCTTAGCTCATTTTAATTCAATAAGCATTTCTCCTGATGCCTTTTATATGTAAAAGTAATGTGAAGCTAATATAGGATTCACAGATAACATTGAACTGCCAAGGTCTATTGCTTGGGGGACACCTCGTCTTCTATCTTGAAGTGTGTGAAATATGAAGGAATCTTACTAGTTATTTGCAGCAAATGCTGGGTACTCATTGAATACACAGGTGTGTAGCTCCGGAAGCCTGACAACCCATGCACCCCCAGCGTCCACAGAGAGAGTGTGGAAGCCAAGGCTGAGATCCCTGGCCCTCAGTGCACACTTCAGGGGCTAAACATTCCATATGCAGATGCACACAGTGAGGAGGGCTACTGTGAGTGGGAGGCCTTCTTCAGGATCCCAAGAGATGGCAGGTTGGTTCACAGCTAAGTCCTATAATCAGGAATCAGAAATTGGAAACAGCCTGAGATGACTTGATTCCATGTGAGCATTACCTGTGTTCACCTGGTTACATTTGCCTCACTGCTTCCCTAACATGGATATTTAGCTAGTTTAGGCACTTCATAAAAACTATGGGTCTTCTTCGGTGAGGACCATACTAAGTACTTCATATTTATTATTCTATTTAGCTCTTTCCAGCACTCTATGAAATAGAAACTACTGTATGACAGATGGGAATACTGAAGCTCACAAGAGTTAAACAATTTTCTCCCGATTACTCTGAGCATGACAGATCCAAGGGTGAAATCAAGCATGAACAGGAATGCACAGCCCCTGTTCTTAACCACTGATTTATAAACTAAGAATTTATTCATCATTTTTATGCACTACAGTAAAAGTTTTTCTTTCAAGGAACATTTTTTGGAATACACTAAAGGTATATATCTTTTTCTTTTTTATTATTTTAATAAATTACAATGTACAATAATGTGACAGTTTCAAAACACATTAGTAGTACATTTCAATATTTGATACAGTGCATATTGTTGTCCTCTTACTAGTTATACAGAGCCCAGGGTGTAGGTGCTATAATTTTCCAAATCATTATTGGTACAACCAAATTTCTTCTCATTGAACTAAGAGAAAGTAGCTGTATATATAATCCAATGTCCAATAATCGCAGTGGGTTATTGGTAGAACTGGCAGTGTTGGAAGCTGTTGATTTAAGCCTTTTACAGCTAAGCATTCTAATCTCGCTTTCCATTTAATGCCTTGTGGTTAGACTTTTCTGCTGCGTGGTTAAGAGCAAGTTTAAGCATGACCTGTATAGCAAAACATGTAACTTTTGTATCTCTCAAGGTCAGTTCAGATCCCCTCAGGATTTACTTTGAAACCATGTCCAGAGGGCTGACACTGACAACAGTTCTATAAAGGTATATTTCTGATCAGAAACTTTATACTTCTAATTGATGAATTGTGAATTTGATGGATGGATTATGTTAGTTAAGAAGGTTTTGGCATCCATAATCAGTGGATCTTCTCTTCCAAAGTCATTGGATAGACACCCTGGGCCAAAACCTGAGTTCTGAGAATAACACATTAAGGGGTGATTTATGGCTTACTGCTTCTCCAGTGACAAGAGTCACTTTGCAGATTAATTGAGGAACTTAGGACAGGAAAACACACACACACACACACACACACACACACACACACACACAATAGGAACAAATACATAATTTTAATTGCTTTTCTTTCATTCAGTTAATATTCATTCCTCCATTCCCTCTATATTTATTACTATGTATTCTGAAAAGGTGGACATTTTTACATATAATGATATATATATATATATATATATATACATATATATATATATACATATACATATATATATATGTATCCTTGTACCATGGGTTCCCTCTGTTTGTTTGTTTGTTTATTTATTTGTTTGTTTGTATAGCCAGCTCAGCCTGCCCTGAGGGCAGGGCTGGCGCAGTATGTGGTACTGGGAATCGAACCGTGGTCCCTGAGGCCGCCTAAGCTTTCCCAAGCAGGCGCTTTAGGCCACTGAGCCATCCTGCAGGGCCCCTTCCCTCTGTTTTTAAATGAAATAAGCTAAGCAATGTAGTTTCAGGCACTTACATTGTTGCAAGAAAATATATAACACTAATAATGTCTCTAATAACACTATTTGTGACTTTTATTTTCAAAGTACTCTCATTGTGTTTTTGGAATTTGCTCAAGTAAATGTAAATAAAAATTCTAGACATTAAAAACGTCAAATGCTGCACATGAGTTAGAGGCTTATTATCTATCTGGAGATGCAGACTGCCTAAAGCACTTTTGGAACAACACATTTCAGCATGACCTTATAACTTAAGAGATTCCTCAGGCACTGGCCAAAGTGATAGAAAACACTCCGAGCCCAGTGTCTGGAGGCCTCTGTCACATGCAGGAGGGATTTGCATGTAATATCTGCCAGCGCTGAGCTCCTGGATGCTTTGGCTGGTCTGGCTGGCCCACAGCATTTTCCATTCTTCCCTTGCTATTCCATGATGCTTTTCCAAAATACTTCTTCCATCAAAGAGAATCACGCTTTCTCCTAACAAAAGCTGAAGGGCAATGAGCCAAAAGTTATCTTTTTTTTTCATAGTCTATTGAAAAGCTTCTTTAGTGAGACTACTTGAACATGAAGATATCCATTGAAAATTCATCCTATAGAATGTAGATGGGGCCAAGTTGATTACTGAATGAGAATTAATTGTGATTGCTGTCTGCATATGTAGCACTTTCACTGCCCTTTAAAAATTCACTAGGTGAGAGTTAAAGCAGAACTTAGTAGTGTTGGAACCCTGTGATATCTCGTGTACTACAAACTTGAGCCCACATTTTACCTCTGATCTTTGCTTGCTGGACAATAAATTGTGGAGACATTTCTGCAGCTAAGATTCTTTCGATGCTTACCATTGTCTTCCAAGCTTAAGGCTTTCATTTTCTTGCCCTAACTTTTTGTTTCATTGCACGCCACTGTCTTGCGCTTGTCCTGTTAAAGAGTCCACATGGCTATTTAATATTTAAAGGCCAGGATCATCTTACAGGTTTAAGTTTAAAGGTAACCATAGCACACACACACATTCACATTCATTATTAAAAGCAGAGATGCAGTGTATGTTCTTGAGAATCTTCTTTCCTTTCAATGCTAGTTTCATAGGAGGGCTACTGTCACTAGAATTTAGCTTGGGTATCCCTGTGTGGCAAGTAGATTTGCTGGTGCACTAATCCTGAATGATGTGAACACTTCAGCTGGGAGAAGGCAGCCATGCTAAAAAGGGAGATGAAGCCAGAAGGTGCCAGGCCACGGAGAGTCCGGTTTCGGATCGCATCTTCTCACAGTGGGCGAGTTCTGAAGGAGGTTTATGAAGATGGGCAGTCCTCAGGCTCTCTGGATTCTGAATGTGCCAGTATCTGTGGCATAGATGGACTCAGCGATTCTGAGAGTCCGAATGGCCACACAGGATCAGAAGGCGATGAGCAGGAGAATGATCAGGATAACTTGCTGGTGCTAGCGAGGGCGGCCAGTGAGAAGGCTTTCGGTACAAGAAGAGTCAACATTTTAAGCAAAAATGGCACAGTCAGAGGCGTCAAATACAAAGTGAGTGCTGGCCAAGCTCTGTTTAACAATTTACCCAAAGTATTGCAGGTAAGTCCTTACCCTTCCCGCCTCCTGGGCTTTGCTCCTAGCTGACGATCTTGAGCACCTCTCAGTTTTCTGGTTTAGAACAAACTTCTCTTACTCATGCCTCCCCCATACTTCATGAGTCACTGCCCACCTAAGAGACTGACTGCCTCCACAGTCACTGATTCGTAACAGGGATGTTACTCTTCACCAACTAGACTGACTTCTAGAGTCAACTTTCTGACACTTAAGGGGGCTTTCTTCTGGTGTACAATGACTAAGACAATATCTATACCTCTTAGCCAAGAAAGGAGACAGACTATAGTGCTGAAGGCATTTCACCAAAACCTGATTAATTTTTTCCTGGTTTAGCTTCTTTAAATCATTAATACTGGTCATCACTTGTATAGAAAATGTTGAGTGCTTCCTTATTAAAAGCAGAGATTCAGTGTATGTTCAGTAGGACTGGATTCAATGGGAATTTTATGAAGATGTGAAGACTGTGCTTTCTGCTATTCCAGGGGAAGTTGTGGAACCATTTCTCCATTAATTTCCCCACAAAAACGCTAGATCACATTAAAAAAACCTATTCCTTTAAAAAAGCACATAGGTTTTATTGAAAGTAATAGTCCTTAAAATGTGATGGGTACTTTACTAATATATAGTTATATTACTTAGATCCTGGAGTCTTTGACAATAATCTAATGATGAAAGAAGTGTCTGAAATTGCCTGAAATTATTGTCAAAACATTTTTTAAAGGCAATTTTTATTATTACAGTAATTGAACTTATAATTACTGTCATTATGGTAGCAAACCAATAGTTTTCATTATAATGCCATTTCAGATTTTTTTCAAATTTTAAATAAAAAGATCCTATGCTAAATTATTCTATGGCATCTAGATCATATAAAAACTCAGTAATAGAGGAAGTAAGGATTTGAGCAAAAGTTACTTGCACATATTTTATTTCAACAGAAACATTTCAAAAGATCAAATGATGAAGATATTTTTAAAAATTTAAGCTTTATTTTTTTTAATTTTAAAAATTTAAGCTTTAGTTAAAGAAAAAAAGTAATTAAGATCAAAGTATCTTTTTATGTATAACATTACTCCATGACAGGTTTTTATAGATTAAGGGTATGGGGCAAAAATCAAATGTGCGTGTTTTGTAGAGAACAATCTCACATAGATTTGTAGAGGTATGATCATCATTCTAAGCAGAAGGAGTTTCATCCAAGTTAAAAATCACCAGTGGTCAAGCTGTAGACCAAGATTCTTTGTAACAATTAAGTTTAAAAATGCTTGCAGTTGTTGTACGTAGATTAGCTTGCCATTCTTTGAGGTGCTATCTGATCTGGGAAATTGTTCATTAACTGGCATCCTCATTTTAGTGCTTTGACTTTCGTCTTACTCTTATCTCCCCCCAAACTGTCATAGCTGGGGCTCTTAAATCTTCAAAACTTGCAAGAGAAATACTATTGTCCCCATGTCTTTGCCTTGAAATAAGAATTAAAAGAAATCCAAAGTCAAAATTGTCATATCAAATTAGGTTATAATACTCATTTGCATATTTTCTATGTGCAGTTGTCATCCTTTCATGAGAATAAGTCAAATAAAACTGCCTAATAATTAACTCAATTTCATTCACTCATGGCTTTAAAAGGGCAAAAACAGTAACCGGCAGAGGTTTATTACAGTCTTTGATATTTAATCAGTCTTTCTTCTCCCTATCTTGTACTTCTTTCTTAATAATATGGCTAAGTTAAGCAGGATGTTATAGGCAATCACAAAATGCAGTTGTTGTTGTTAGTTTTATCATCATTACTAGCAGCAGCAGCAGCAGCAGCAGCAGCAGCATCAGCAGCAAGTGAATCTTCTTGAATTTCTTTAGAACAAAGAGAAGGAAAGGAGCACTTGGTCAGGGATGCCAGTGGCAGGGATCACTGCCTATGAACATCATGCCTTTGGTTGTTCAGTGCGACCTATGCCACATCAGGGAGAGAACTGATTTGGATGTTTGCCTTTTGCTAAAGGATGCACAGGCCATGGCAGGTAGCTTATGTCTGAAGGCTTTGTCTTAGGATGCCTTGAGAAGTTCCCATAGGCTTTCCATGCTGCAGTAGCAGAGAAACCACAGAACCTCATTCAGTTTGAGCTTTTAGTCACTCCCATATCCACTACTGGGAATGACTTTCCCCAGGTCTCTGCATGCAGTCTGTAGCACTTGCAAAGGAAGCAGCAAACCCACATACTTGTGATTTAGCTGTTCCTCTCTGGGAAGAAAAAAGTGAGCCATTGGCATCATGGGCGTTTAATGAAGGTTCCAGAGCATGACCAGTCTTTTAGACGAGGATCTGTGATTGAGGAAAGAGTCAGGCACTTCATGCAGTTTTAAGTTATGATATCTTGAAACTTTTATTTAGAGAGGGAAACCTGTGAGGTAGCCCCACATATAGGCTATACCTGAGTCAAAATTTAATAAAACTTTGTTTTATTTTTGTTAGTTTGCCACTTTTATTTCTGTTCCACAAAACATTGACATGTGGTTCACAAAAATTTCAACAGTGCAAAGAGTTATTGAAATAAATTAATTTTTCTTTCTTTCTTTCTTTCTTTCTTTCTTTCTTTCTTTCTTTCTTTCTTTCTTTCTTCTACTTTCTTTCTTTCTTCTACTTATGTGGAAAAAAGTCTTGTATAAAGAGCTTAGCAGAACAAAGATCTATTTCATTTGTCAGCTCTGGGTAATTAAGGGTGCACAATACTAATTAAGATTGTTAAGTGATAGAACCAAGAGATATAGAAAGAAAGGTCACCAGGCTGCTCACAGGAGGATTTGCAGAGGGCAGCTTATGCAGGTAATTCTCTCTTGAGTCTCCAACTGTTTTAGATCCAAGTGATTAAATTTTTCATCTCTAATAGAGGCAACAAGAACACAGTGCTTAGGGGAGGCTAATTGGAAATCTGGAAGCTTTCATTTTACTTGTGGCCTAGAAATATACATTTGTTAAATGCTTGTAATTTTGAGAATCACTGAGGCAGCATGTAAATTTTCCCAGTTCCCTAATGAAAAAAATATTTCTTTTGTTTATGTTTTCACAGTTAATGAGGAAAATGAAGATTGCATTGATCAATGATTTTTCAAAAATGAGATTAGTATAACAGGAAGCTCTTTGCTTAGCCAAAAATGAACCTAGGGTGTCCTGGCAGCTATGCTTGCTATTGATGTCCTAATTTATCAGTTAGTGTGGTATTGACACTGGAAGAGGATGACTTGGTTGTCAGAGCAAAATTGTTGCTCAGCATTGCTTACTAATTGAGGATAGGTGACGTCTTTGCGTGTTTTTGATGGTATTTCTTATCTGCCTCTGATTCAGTTAGTCTAATTCTAGAAACAGAATAATAGTGTAGCAATAATAAGGTGATACTGTCTGTGACTCCTTGGTCCTGCTTGGATTTGGGGGATATTTCTGATCATTCTATATAAACAAGGATAACAGCTAACATTCACTGAATATTTCTTGGGTTCCAGGCACTGCTCATATTATTACATATATTGAAGCATTTATTCCTCACTGTAACACTATTAGAAATACTATTATTAATAAATTAGTTATATTTGAACTCTTGCATATGAAATACTAAATTGTAGAACTCAATGCCACTTCAACAGAGAAATTTTTAGGTAATTTTCTATCAAAATAATCTGTTGATGTAAATAGTTTTAACTGACTGTCAATACATAAGAAACTCTAAACTTTTCACATAGTTCCAAATGATGCTAGAAAGTATATCAAGATATCAGATGATTTGCTATCAGAATACCCGGAAAGAAAGGGCATCAAAGATTCAATATTAATACTGCTATATTATTTATGTGCAATGAAAAACTTATAGGTTGAGTTTTGTGACTACTTTTCATATATAATTCCATTGCTTTTTCTTTGGGTTAGTTAATTTAGTGAATATTCTTTTTCCTTCTTTTCCAACTTTTTGGTTTGAAGACTTCCTATATTGGATAGAACTAGAATTTGTGTGGTAGAGTGTTGCTAGCTTGCCCCATCTCGTTTTATCTCTTGTGGATAATCTTTACTGTTCCTTGTATCATTCGCTTGATAATCGCTTACTGTATACCTGTCATAGAAAAGTTATTTTATCTATCTATCTATCTATCTATCTATCTATCTATCTATCTATCTATCTATCTATCTATGTATCTATCTCTCCATCCATCCACCTATTTTTGTACCAGAGATCGAACTCAGATCCTTGCACTTGCTATGCAGGCTCTTATGCCAATGAGTTATCTCCCTGGCCTCAGCCACCATTTTAGACAATATGAGAAATAAATCTAACTTTCAGCCTTCAAGGAATATTCAGTAGTGTATTGTGAATAGCTGTGTAAAGCAATTGTGGTAAGAATTTACGTATGAACTCCATTTTATTTGCCATCTCTAGGAAAGTCTCTCTCTCTCTCTCTCTCTCTCTCTCTCTCTCTCTCTCTCTCTCTCTCTCTCTTCTCTCTCTCTCTCTCTCTCTCTCTCTCTCTCTCTCTCTCTCTCTCTCTGTCTCTCTGTAGTCCTGCTATTCATTATTCATTTCTATAGCCCTTATATTTTTCTTCTAGTTTTTTCTTTATTATTTTATTGGATCTTTAACTCCCTGTCTTTTTCTAATTAAGTTTTTTGCCTCAAGGACTGAGAATTGATGGGAATCTGTATAATTAATGACACTTATCTTGATCCTACATATCTGCAGAAATCAGTAACACTGATCATGAGCTCTGAGGTATGCAAGTTCTTTGAGTCTAATGATGTCTTTTTTTTTTAGCTTGAAGAGAGTTAGAAAATCTCTATTTTCTCCTGCTCATCAGCATTCATATCATAGTAGCATTTTAATTTATACAACTTAAGTTTTTACTAAGTTTTATTAAGTGAACTTATTTTAGGAAGCTCTTTAGCTTTTTTTTTTTTTTTAAGTGCTTTTTTTTTTTTTTCAGGACTTGGTTTGAACTCATTACCTTGTACTTCCCAGGCAGGTGCTTATTCTACTGAGCTATCTCCCAAGCCCCAGCTCTTTAGCTTTGACTTCAGAACAACATGTTAAGCAGTGCCACAGATTCTACAAGATAACTTTCTTTGCCTAATGAACATCTATGGGCAGTGTGTAGTTACAACATAATTAAGGAATTTGTATCTGATGTCTCTAAACTTATTTAATTATAAAATCTTTACTGAGACATAATGCATACATCACTCAGTTAATCCCTTTAGAAGGAGTAGAATTTTAGTTTTTTTTTTAAAGTTGTGTAAACCCTATTGCAATGAATACTTTCATCAACCCCAAAGGAAGGTCCATAACCAATCATAGTCATTCTCCATTTCTTTTCTGTTTGTCCACTTATTCTCTCCCCACAAAATCTCCTAGCCACAGTCACTTATGTGCTTTCTATCTCTACTTGTTTGCTCATTCTGACCATTTAAAAATGATTTCTCCTATTTAGTTGCAATTATATATCTTTTCATCAAAATCTACCCATCTTCCTCTTCCTGTTAGTTACTCAAGTATCTGGTAACCATCACTCTGCTCCCTGCTTTTTTTTTTTTTTTTTAATGTGCATATTGAGTTTTATTTTTCTAGATGAATATTTACTCACAAGCCTTCTGATTTACACTGAAAAGGAAATTTGAGCACATCATTACCAGGTTCACTGTTCCTTAATCATTTTTGTTTTAACTTGGGGAAACTAATGAAGTGCTGGCCTAGGCTCCCATGTGTTTTGTGATCTCTGTGCTGATTTCTGTGTCACTGACTTCTTTCCTTTCCTTCTCTTGCAGGCTAGGCATGTTGACAATTTTTGAGTCTTTCTAAATGTCAAGGCTCTCCTGATATCTTGGTTCTTCAGTGGCATAGGTGGTGGGTCAACAGGTATCACCCATTTGCAAAATGAGACTCTGGTACTTCATTCCAACTGAGTCTTGATAAGATGTCTAGGTCTATGATATAATCTTTTAAATATTTCACATATGAATAAAACCACTTGGTACCTGTCACTCTGTACTTGGTTTAACTTCACTTAACACAATGTTCTTCAGGTTTATTAATGTTGTAAATGACAGGACTGCATTCTTTTTATGGCTGAATCATATTTCATTGCCAATATATATCACATGTTCTTTAGTAATCCATCTTTGGTGGAGATTTGTGTGGACTCCATATTTTTGCTACTGTTAGTTATGCTGTAGTAAGTATGAAAGTTCAGATATCTCTGCCTTGGGAATGTTTGATGTGCATGTATCTGAATAGAATGTTCTTATATTCTGTAGTTTCTGGGTATATGCCCATTGGCCTGTAGTATAATTCAAGTCTGATGTTTTCTTATTGAATGTCTGTTTGGATGTTGCTTAAAGTGGGATATTGAAGTCTCCTACTATCATTATATTGAAGTCTGTCTCTTTTTTCAGATCTATAAATATTTGCGTTACATTTCTAGATGCTTAGCTGTTAGGTATATCTATGTACTACCAATTGTTATCATCTTGAATTGATCCTCAAATCATTATGTAATGGCTTTGTTCTGTCTTTTTGTTTGTTTGTTTTTGCAGTACTGGGGATTGAGGTTGGAACCTTGTGCTTGCCAAGCAGGTGCTTATGCCACTGAGCATTTACATCAAATATCTCTTTCTAATCTTGTGCTTTCAGTCAATGTATGTCCTTTTAGGTGATGTGATTTTTTCCCTCACAAAACATGTTTGGGTCTCCTTTTTAAAAATCCACTCTGTCACTCTGTATCAATGGTGATGAACTGATGGCATATGTGCCACAATAGGTAGACATAGCCCCCTGTGTTGGCTTACCCCAGCAGCTGAGCATTGAATATTCAGGCAATGTTTGTACTTTGCAATACATAGGATGGTTTTGGGTTGCAGTTTGGGCACTTGATCTCTGATAGTTTTGCCATCATTCCTGTATATCATTTGATTTATCTAGCTCACCTGTTTATTTTGAGGACAATTGCTGATAAAGAGGCTTGCTACTTTCCTTCTCTTACTTGTTGTCTAGATTATCTATTTTTCTTTTTTTTACTTTATGGTGAATTTGTCTACCAGCATGTTGTTATTTACTGCCTTAAATTTTTAGTATGTCTATTCCAGATTTTTTCTTTGTGATTATTATGAGGCTTACAAAAATCCTATAGTAATAACAAAACATTTTAGACTTCACTTTGAGCATAAAAACACTTCCATAATTTTACCCCACCCTTCTCACATTGAGTTTTTGCTTTAACTTATAGCTTTAGATCATGTATGCCACAGTGAATTATAGAAGTTATTATTGTTTTAATAGTTCTTCCTTACAACTTTCAAGCTGTGATAGCAGTGATTTATACATCACTACTATCAGATTAGAGGGTTGTAAGTTTGACTGAGGACTTTCACCAGTGAATTTGATATACTCAGATTTGCATTCTACTCATCAGTACTCTTTCCTTTTGCCTTGAAGAAGTTGGTTAGTGTTTCTTGTAAGAAAGGTCTGGTGGTGAGGAGCTCTCTTAGCTCCTGTTAGTCTGAGGAATTGTTTTTCTCTTCCTTTGTGAGTGACGGCTTCTCTGGGTACAGTAATCTTGTTTGGTAATTTTTATTTTATTTTCCCAATAATGCTTTGAATGTTTCACCCTACTGCTTCTTTTCTTGTAAGACTCTTTCTGAGAAGTTTGCTGCTAGAGATATTGACAGTCCCTTATATGATGTTTCTTTGCTCTTGCTTTTAATATCTTCTCTTTCTTTTTGATAGTTTGATTAAAGTAGGCCCTAGGTAGTTTTATTTAGATGAAGTGTGATTGATGTCCTTTGATTTTTTATGTATGATTATTTATAGCTTTGTTCAAGAAAGTTTTCTATTATTTCTTGAATTAAGCTTGCTATCTCTTTTCTTTCTCTCATTCATCTTGAATACCAGTAACCTGTACCTCAGCTGTGTAGATGCTATCTTATACATTCTATAATCTTCCTTCATCTGTTTTTATTCTTTTTTTCCCCTTCTGACTGGAAATTCCCAAATGTCTGGGGTTGCAAGCAGCCGGCCCATCCAGAATCCCAAACTAGACTAACTAGTAAATGTCTGGCAACACCAGCGAACACCTGCCGATATCAGAAGAGGTCGCCATCTGACCACGTGGGCAGGCAACAATACAAGGATACCTGGAGCATGAAAAATCAGAAGATGGCATCAACGACAGATGCTAATAAGGTTCCATTAGTGGACCCAGAGGAAGAGGAGATCTATGACATGACTGACAAAGAATTCAGAATAATCCTCTTAAAGAAGGTCAGGGAGTTACATGAAGTTACAGACAAGAAACTAAATGAAATTTGGAAAACAGTTCATAAAAAGCATGAGACATTTGACAAAGATTTAGAAATGAAAAAATTCCAAATAAAAATACTAGAGATAAAGTATGCAATAAGTGAACTGAAACATTCAACAATATGTTTCAACAGAAGACTTCATAAAGCAGAAGAAAAAATTGCTGAGCTTGAAGATGGGACATTTATTTCCAGACTTTAAAAAAACCAATATAACATGGAGAGAAGAAAAATGTTAATTGGGTGGCTTATGGTTGCTGGGAAAATTTCTGGTATTTTCTCTTAAACTTAGTGTATTAAATTTTGCTTGAATGTAAGATAATATATATAACAGAATATAATAATTTAACAGTCTATAAACTGATACATCATATAAATATATCAATCCCTCAATTTGGGATTTATAAGACTATGAATTGAATAAAATAATACGCATAAAATTTTATTTAGATATTTTATTTATTTTCACAAAAATATCTAAGATTGGAAGCTTCTTTGCTCAGTTTTATTTTTCTAGTATTTTATTATTTATCCAATTAGTTGCAAATTATATCTTAGAATATTTCATTAGGAAAGAAGAAATAAGTACATATTTGCTCAAGTAACCCTTCTACATAGTCAGTAAAGTGCATAATCGGAGTACACTTTATTATATTGATTACTAAACAACAAATCTAAGTCATGAAGTTAGGGTACTCCTTTTATGGAATGAATGGTATGGCATTAAAGATCCTTTCTACAACAAAACCATATAAGCTTAACTAGTGTATGAGCAGTAAAAGCAAATGGGCTGATTTGAATGAGATCATCTTTGTTAAAGCTCTGGGGAATGATGTTATTTTAGGTCAGTGGAAAGAGAGAGAATGGGGAGAGAGTCAGAGCACCAACATAATGAAGAAGGCAACATGAAGGTCATCTTAGCAAGGAGAGAAGAGCTGGCTGAGCCTGGGGGAAGTCAGTGAGTCAAGAGACTGGCTGGAGTGTCTTTATGGATTAAAGCAGGGTAGCATATGAAGGCTGCTTGGCAACCCTGTTTACAGGAGCCCCAGTGCCAGGTGAGGCCACAGAGCAATCGTCCTTAACAACCTATTGCCCATATTGTGGCTCCACTACACATGCCTTTTGGCCATTTCATGAGTGCTCTCTCCTTTGACAGCTGCCAACACAGTGCTGGTGGGGCATTTGGAAGAAGCAATGCCCTCCTAGGTCCTAAGATTCTGCTGAGGACCTTCCAAATTGACCTACTCTTATCATGACCCAGAACTCATGATTTCTCCCTGGGTAAAGAGCAGAGTCTTTGGTATTCCAATCAGTCCTATTGGTTCTATAAAAAATTAAGCCCACAATACCCATTTTTAGGCAGAACTGATCCATTATTGCTACTTACACAGAATATTGGTTTCCTATTGTTACTGAAGCAAACTATCACAGACTTATTGTCTTAAAACCTCACAAATTTATCTCAGGTTTTTGAAGATCAGAAGCCTGAATATTATAGGGATAAAATCTAGGCTTATGGAGGGCTGCTTTCCTTTTGGAGGCTTTAGGAAAACTTATTTCTTAATTTTCCAGTTTCTAGAAGTTGTCCAAACTCCTTGACTTATGACTGTGTATTACACTGACTTCTGCTTCCATTATTCTATCTTTTAAAACTCTTTCTTCATCCTACACAAATCTTTGTGACTTAATAGGTACACCCAACTGATCCAGAGTAACCTCCCTGTCTTAAGATCGTTAATGCAATTACATCTGTAAAACACTATTTGCCATGTCAAGTAAAATATTCTTTGAGCATATGAATATTAGGACATGGGCATTTTGAGGCATTAATTATTCTGCCTACTATAATTCATGTTAAGGTCATTGAATCAATGAAAACATTAGGGATATGCATCATATTAAAAGCTTAACATTTAATATTTCTGTTTCTCTGTGGTAGTGCTATACATATTGACACACCCTTTGCTATGGCCATCTGCAGGCAGTTTGCATTTGCAGAGCATTTGACTGAAGTCTTTGTAGAATGGCTTCTTTTGGCTGATGAGGATGGTAACATAGGTGACACCAATAGAGGTTTGGAGTGAATGTACACGGTCTGTGTGACCTTTTGCACTCCTTCCATTTATGTGAGAATGACATGCTAATGGTGTCTCATTGGTCTAGCAGTGTGATAGATGCAAAGAACAGACTCAGACCCACTGGATGGTTATGAGGCAGGGCCTTATACACTGTTCAGTGTAGGTCAGCAAGCTGCCAGCTTGCCTTCAGATCACGAGTGATACATAATTGCTTAAAATTTCATTTCCTTTGAATTGGGTGGGTCACTGAGCAGCAGAACCAAACTGACTACAAGTTGGATGAAATCAAGGATCTTGCTCGAAGCTATGCCGATGATAAGTGAGCTAAATCTATCCACATTTAACTTCAAAGACTAGGCTCTTATCCACTAAGCAACTAGCACCCAATCATTCATCATATGCCTAAATCTTCTCTAGAATATCTTTGTTAGTGTCATTTTATTTTTCTTTTTATGTTTTTAGTGCAAGTGCTACAGGGTCTCACTACACAGATCAAACTCATAGCGATTCTCCCATTATCAGCCTCCTAAGTGCTGGGATTACAGGTGTGAGCCACCACATCTAGTCTCATTTGCTGTCTCACATGCCCCAGGGATGGGGACAGCATGGCTGGCCAGGGAGAGAACCTTGTCACTGCACCTACCTGAGCATGTGTTTTAGTCTGCTGAACTATCTGGCCAGTCCAGTCAGTGTCTTATTTAGCTGTTGGCACCAATTTCTCAGGGAAGAGGATTTGACAAGAAAAGGCTTCTTACCATTCTGTGGCCACTGAATGACTGAAACTAAGTATATGAGACAGAGTAAAGGATGTTTATTATCTATCATATATCTGAAGCTCAAGATGAATATTTTTATTGGGATATTACACTGCTGTGAACTTAGTGTGTGACTTATTTAGGCATGTTTTTTGGTTATGAGATTCATGAGGCTAAAATTTTTAGTCATATAAGGTAACTAGGTTTTACTTCATACAACTGTTTTGTTAGTTTCCTTTATATGTATGAACATGATTGCACAATCAGCAAAATTTAACATTATTGGGCTCGTCTAAGCTGTTGTAAACGTTTGGCCTTCCTGTATTGAATGCAGCTGTAACCTAGTGCTGATGAAGTCAATGGGACAGTTTCTATCATTGCATATTATCAGTGTGGAGTACTAAAAACTGCATAAATAAAACTATATTAGTTTAAAGGATATTGAACATCCCTAATGAGAAGGCAAAATTTTTTCAGTAACTTTGGACAATAACATTTAAACTAGAGGTTTTAGAAAATAGAAAGATATGGAGGGAGGAGAGAGATAAACGGAGAAAAATGAATACAACACAGTCTGCGTCCACTTCAGAGGACTCCACATGTCCCCCTTGGTAAGCTCTCTGGGAATTATTCTTACACAGTATTCATAGGGGTCCAGAACTTTGTTCATAAAGGAACTCATTCACTGAGAGGGGCTCATCCATCCTCCCTATGATTTGAGGGTGCTCCTTTAAAACTCATGCTTTGGAAACTTAATTCCTCAATGTGGCAGCTCTGGAAATTTGGGTTGGATCCTGAGGGTAGAGTTCACATGAATGGGGCTCATGCCTTCCTGAAAGGAATGAGTTAGTTATCACTTTCCTCAGCGTACTTTTCTTTTGCATATCTATGCCATCCCCCTCCTTCAGGCTCCTCCATATTATGAATCACAGTAAAGTTATCACCAGACATGATCAACTAATCTTGGAGTTTCCAGGCTCCAGAATAATAAACCTAGATAACGTTATTTCTCCATTAATTTCACAGACTTGGGAATTCCATTAAAGCCATGGACACCATAATAAGAAAGAAAACTGGGAGTGAGAAAGGGGGGCTGTTGTTTTTCAATGTGAAAGTGACTTTGGAATTGGGCAGTGGGTATGGGCTGACATGGTTTTGAGCGCAATGCTAGAAAAAGCCAAAATGTTATACGAAGTTTTAGGAGCGATTCTGGTGAGGGCTCCACAGAAGACAAAATGTTCTGAGAAGCCTGGCAGCACCGGCAGTTATCATCAGACCAGTGATGGACGTGTGGACGGTTGGGGTCATTTGGTGATGTGTCAGAGATGAAAGCTTAGACTATTTTGTTGGGAATTAGTACAAAGGCTATCCTTGTTATAAAGTTTCAAAGAGCTTGGCTGAATTGTCTGTATTCCAGAAAGCTTTATGAGAAGCCATAATGCAGACACTTGGCAGAAGAATTGCCTAAGTAACACAGTGCTTAAAGAACTTGCTGTTCCTTTTATGTGAATGCAGTGAGATGGGATGAAAGCTATAATTACAAGGGAGGGAGACAGTGAAAATTTGGAAAATTCACAGCCTAAGTAAATAATTAAAAATGATATTCAGGACAATAAAGAAGAATAAGTTACTAAAAAGATCAACATCAATAGAAAGGAATGAATTACTAGTCATAAAAAAGAAGGGAAATGGTCCAGAGCCATTTCAGAGATCTCCAGATGGCCCTTCCCTCACAGCTCCACTGCTCTGGGAATAAAGGTGACAGGGCCTTATGAGAACTGAACCTTCCTCAGGCCTGGATGGGCATGAGGTAGCTGCTTAGTTTGTCTGAGTAGGAGTCTTGTCCTTTCTCCTTCCCTCTTGTTTCTTTTGGAGGAATACATGTGACGCCTACCTGACTTCCACTGAAAACACCATCTGACCTGACTTTTGCAGTGAAAATTGTCCCATGGGCCCTTATTTGCATGAGGGAAGAAGTTGTTACCATTCCTTTGACCACTCATCCTTACCAGTTAACAAGCAAGTTTGCAAGGGGAAAGAAAACTCAGGGTGGTTAGTCCAGGGACCTGGTGATTTCATACCTTTGTCATTTCGCCTTTAGTTCAATGATGCCTAGTGGGTCCAACAGGCAGCTACTATGGCCCTACATATCACATCTGTCCCAGGACACCTGGGTTTGTTTCTCCCAACTGCTGGGTCTATGGAACTTCATTATCCTTGTATCTAGGCTTTGGAGGAAATGGCTCTATGAATTACTTCCTGCAGCAAGAGAATACTGAAAGTTTCAGGAACTGATGCCCTGTTCTTAGTTGGAAGAGAGAGACAGAAAAATGTCATGATGCTCTACAAGTGTTTTAAGTGAGTAACATGTCCACTTTCTCTCCGTTGGGAAGAACACTGTTCTCTATAGGAAAAGACCTGGTACAAATGTAGTCTACAATTTTCTAGTAGTGTATTCTGGGGAAATGTACTTCTGTCAACAGCATCTTCCCCACCAGTGAGTGAGTATCATGATAGTAAGCATCTCCTACGAAAACAATCAGATTTTGTGCATTAATTCCTGGAACATTCTAAGAGCTCAGTGCATATTATACTATGACTTTCATTGTTTCCCGAACAATTTTTTTTTTTTTTTTTTTTTTTTTTTTTTTTTTTTTTTTTTTTTTTTTTTTTTTTTTTTTTTTTTTTTTTTTTTTTTTTGCAGGGGAGGGAAGAGTGTATAGGGTGTTCAGGGTCTCAACACTAGATTGGACTCATAGTGATCCACTTGTTTACAGTCGCCAAGATCTGGGATCACAGGTGCTCAGCACCACACCCAGTCTCAATTGCTATTCCAGCGCACCTTGGGGATGGGGCCAGCATGGCAGGCCCGGTTGGAACACCCGGCCCCTGCGACTGCTTGCACACACTTTAGTCCACTGAGTTATTTGACCAGCCCCTTCCAGACAACTTTGAATCAATTTTCACCCAGTGCTCTGCTAGACAAGATGCAAAGACGAATGCATCAATGTTTCTGCTCTCACCGAAACTTTGCTCTTATGAGACGCACATAAGATGTAGGTATTCTAAAAAATAAAAAGTACTCAGGTGCTAAGGATAGAACTGGGATACCTGAAGCAACTCTATAAGTCTTACAAAGATCTTGTTCCCCTAAAATATCATCTTTTACATCCAAAATCGTGGGAGAAGCCTTAGGCTGCTCGTTTGGAGGCTGCATGGCTCTGGAAGCTTTCACAGAAGAACACAGTCCCCTTTGCTAAATCTCAGCTGCTGATCTACAGTTGGCTCAGCTTCTGTCACACAAACCTGTTTCCCTGAAGCCAGCTCCTCTGTGTGCCATCCTGTCTTGGCTCTCATCCTGCCCGGGCATTGTCTTCCGTTGCCTAATTTTCACCTACTGTGTCTGCTAGGCCAACAGTTTGCCAGCCTGACTCTGCTGTCATTGGCCCTGTACCCATGAACTCAGCCAGCCACTCATGTACCTGTCACCTTGATAGCCTTGTCTGCACCCTCAGGGAAGACACAGATGACCTCTTCTTTCGTAGTGGCCTGCATTGGTTTTTAATTTTTTTTTTCCCCATAGCAATCCAAGTTTTGTTTACATCACATCTATGGGATATGTTGCACTGCAAAGCATAAAGTACATGGCTACTCATGGCCTGAAATACAGACGTTTATTATAGTGTGATACAAAAAGTCAGAAGAGGAACTTGCTGGTGCTGTGCAGTGGTTGGTAATGTGGAAAAGAATGCAAATATTTTTTGTTTTTCTGCTCATCATTCTCCATGTGTTTGTTGCGTTCTTCTCGGGGATTCAGGTAGCTGCTTTACCTAAAGCTAGTCATAGTTAAAAATAAAGGGGGAGGTGGTACAAGAGATTATTCCTTATAGGTATATCTCTTTTATCCAACAGGAAAAGAAAATTCCAGAAACTCTGCAGATGTATTCTCTTACGTTTTATGAAGTTACTTCTTATTTTATTAAGATGCTAGGAAGGCAATTACTGGCTTTATCTCTGCAGAACAGCGTAGCATAGGAGGCATAGGTTTGGAACAGTGACTGGAGAAGCAACGGTAACTGCCGTATCATCATTCAAAATTTAGACATGATTTAATTTTTATTCTACATAATTCAGTTCACATTGACTCGTGATATTTGGATTACAAAGTACATTACAGGTTTCTTAGTCCATAACCTTTGTATACATCCTTTGTCCATTCTTGTGATTTTCTGTTTTCATTTCTTTAAAACAAATTTAGTATTAATTTAAAAAAAGAAACTTGACATATAGGTTTGTCATCTGTATTTTCTCAGGCCCAAAGCTTTTTATCTGGCAGGTTTTATTATTGGAACACTGTGATTACATAAGCTTCAGATAACAATAGGCTGGCCAGCAGTGTGTTGTATTAACAAGTAGTGGTAGAGTGTTAGTTAATAGTTACCTCCTCTATCTGTAGCTGCCTGTATTAGCCATCTGTTCTGCCCTAAGTAGGATGTTAATTGTGTAATTATAAAAGGCCACAGGCTATATTTTCCCTAAGCTGAACAAGTTATAATGGGGCAGAACGTCCTCAAAACAGTGCACATAACCTTGCATTTTTCCTCTTGTTCATTTACATGAAACCAAACATGAAATAAAATATAGCACAATGTGAATACAGAGCCGCAGCATTTGGCCTCAGCTCCTCCCTTTCCTCCCTGCTGCAGACTCCAGACACCTCAGGCGCTGCACAGTCAGTGGGCTGGAACTCCTCACGCAGATGAGAGGGATGACTGAAGCACTCTCAGCAGCCAAGCAGGACAGGCCCCCCTCAGCAAGCTCCTCAGCATGCCGCCTCTGACTGTGCTAGTAAACAAGCTTGTTCTGCTTTCTGAATTATTCAAAGGAATACTGTTACTCTTACTGGGAACAGCAGCCTTTACTGAATGTGTACATGTGACAGAAATCAGCTTAGGTATTTCTCTCTTCTAATACTATTTCTTTAATGCTTACAGCTGATTTGCAAGGTGGATAGTGACTCATTTGCATGATATGAGCAGCTGACAGTATCTCCAAATAATTTAAAGGACAGGGAAGATTATTGTCCTTAAATTTTTTGTCCTTCATTTCAGTTGGCTATCTGAAATTCTTCCCATTATTTTCCCTACTTCCCAACTTTAGAGATCTTCTTTGTCTCAAGCTGAATTCCTCAGAAGTAGAGATTGGACTATTATGAAAACTGATTTATTAAGGGACCATTCCCGGAACAAAGGGGTGCACCATGCAGGTCAGAGCAGGGAAGAAAGCTCAACGAGGTTATCTTGGCTACAGATCAGCAGCGGGCCTGACACAGGGGCGCTCTGCAATACAGACTGATGTCCGGATCGAGTCTCAGACTGGCACTTTACATGCCTGCGTCAGTGTGTCACTGGCTACTGGCTGTGCATTTTAGCAGCTGTTGTTCGTAGTTAGCCGAGCAGTGCATGGGCCAGCCTGGCAGTTGAGTCTGAGCACATCCAGCTCGGTCCACTTCTTGCCCTGTTCCAACTCCTTTGCTCTCAAACACTCAAAGTTTATTCTGTCCAGACACAGCCTGACAATGATTACTGGCCAACTTTGTTGGAAAAATGACAGCTTCTAAACTGCTGTTGGCTTTGAAGTGCTAACTGGTATTTATTTTCTCCTTTTTTTACTGTCCCCATTAGTCCCTGCTGCCCTTAGCTGTGCTTCTGCTCATTTTAGCAGCTTCAGTGGTGGGGTGACCCATCTTCTCAGTCCCTGCCATGCTTGATTCTACTCATGGAGCTCCTGTAAGGCAGTGGTGCTGCACTCTCCAGTCACATTTAACCCCTTATGAGCACCAGGAGAGGTGCCTGAGTACTAACCACACTTCTCCCTACCTTTTATGGGGAGTAGTATTTTTTTTTTAATTTAATTTAATTTTATTTTGAGGAGAAAAACAAAAGCAAGAACAAAAAGCAAAAACAAAGACAGAAACAGAGCAACATACAATATATGTGTTACAGATTTTCAAAGCAGGAATAGCTAATTAACAATGCTTCCTCTGCTATCTATTTTTATCATCAAATCCATTGTTCAGATTAACAGATACTGTTATGCAAGAATGGGCCAATAATCGAACGTTACTGCTTGCTTATACAATGGAGTTCTGCTCAGTTATAAAGAAAGACAAAGCCTTTTTAGGTAAGTGGATGCAACTAGGGGCTAGACTCTTAAATGAAATAAATCAGATCCACATGTGTAAATATCATATCGTCTCCCTAATGTAAGAACCTAAAAGAAGAAATATAACCTGAAAAGTATAATAGATACGTTAAAATAGAGAGAAAATGAATTTAAGGAAGATGGGAGAAATGAGAAAAGCTGGGAAAAAACAAAGAGGGAAAACATCCAAGTATATAGACAGGCTGAGATGATGGCACTAATAACTTGCTTCAGCTTTTGAAAAATAGCAGATAATGTGTAAGACTGTCGCCTTGACTCACTCTGCATGTTGATATCTGTTATCTAAGCAATGGCATCAAGGACAGAAATGTGTAATACAAACACCACGCTAAAAACCTCTCATGTTCTTCTTCTAAATGTGTACCATTTCTAATATCTTGCCAATTATTATTATGTTCTCATTAAAAATATTTTTTAAAAAAAGTAAAAAAAGACAAATATTTCTACTTTCTTAGGATGGTTATATTTGCTGGTATTTCAATCCCTCTTAAACTGCATAATTGTTATTCTGAGCTCAAAGTGACCAGATGGCCACAGTAGTTTAAGTTTTATGGTGCTCTCATTGTGTTTCTTGGAAGAGATCTTTCATCTGAGATCAAGGATTTGGACTAAAAATGCCTGACATTGCAAGGATTTTAAGAATACTTCCCCAGTTAGGTAATCAGTTAGGTAACTGGAGGTGATGGCAAACGGGACTGTTCCCACCTCCTTCTATGGGTTACTGGACTCAAGATCTCTAGCTTGGCAAGACACAGCACCATATACTAACCACTGGGTTAGGTATAAATGGCATCCTGAGAATGATGCCCACTTTCTCTAGAGGACATGTGTTTAAACAGATGCTTCAGCTGTGCCTCATAGTGCTATGTTAGTGCTCTCTCAGGTGGTAGGACAGGGTGGCATGGTACACAGCAAGGCAAAGTTTTATTCATTTGCACACAGCTTACTTAACTTGTTTGAACCCGCTGGGACCCTATCTTAGACAACCTTCTTTTATTTCATGATGAATTGCTGCTGTTCTGACCTGTGACTTTGTAAGTGTGACAGTACACATGCCATGGGTGCTAGTGCATGGTTCTGATGACCTGGTAGGGTAGGTGTTCTGTGGCTACCAGGGTCCAGGTGACAGCAGAAGCTACTTTTCAAATGCTGTGTCCTTATCTCCTGTGTATGTTATGGTCTGGGTTCAGGGTCATGGGGGTTTCTGCCATGAGTCTACCAGTCAGCCACTCTACACAGTGCCCTTCTTTTATGCAGAAAATTCTAGACACATGAGTTCTGGGTTCCTTGTATCTCAGCCTGCAGCCATAGTGAAGTTCCTCCTTTTGTAGGTTGCACTCAAATGCAGCAACCTTCTGTATCCCTTGAGGAATGGGTGCTAAGCCATCAAGCATTGTGCTTCTTTCTTAGAAGGAGAATATGAAAATACGATACTTTTCTTTTTCCTTTTGAGAGATAGCGCCAGCATACGTCAGACTCCAATAATTTATGAGATTGCACATGCTTTGGTTTCTGTTAGTATCTTTGGGAGGTTTCTTTCTTGTTCTCTGAAGCATATATGTTTTATTTACCAAAGTGTACAAGTACTCAGGATTTCTTTTACCTCAGGTGTTACTAAGATGTTATTAATGCTAGGGAAGCAATGCTAGAGATTTTTTAGGTTATCAATTACTGGCTACCAGTTTTTACTCCTGTCTCCTGTGTGTGGCCTCCATGTATCTGAAAAAGCATGCTTCTCTTCAGAGGAAGGGACAACTCTGAACAGTTTGCAGCCAGTGCTCCAATGAGCTGGTGAGTAGAAGAGCCTGGACACAGGGAACAACCATCTACTACAAGGTGCTAGGATTTCTTTCTTCTCAGGTATTACTGAGATGCTAATAATACTAGAGAATCAGCATGAGATTTTTTATATTTATCCTATTTTTTCACTACAAAATGCTCCTTCATTTATATCCCCATTTTTGTTTTATTTTGTCAGAGATGGGTGTTCCATTGCCATTCAAATATTGTAGGTGCATGAATTCAGCAAAATAACCCAATATAGTTCAATAAACCATAGTAGTAGAGGTTATGAGCAGTGGTGATGTCAGAAGTTGTTGATTTGAGTCTTTTATGGCTCAGTGTATTAATATGGCTTTACTTTTATATCTCATGGTTAGACTTTTCTGCTGGATAGCTAGGACCAAGATAAAGCAAGGCCTATATAGCAAAACATAACTTTTGTGTCTGGCAAGGTCAGTTAAATCCCCTCAGGATTTACTTTGAAATCATGTATAGGTCCTTATAGTAGGTCTTTTGTCAGTATCAGCCATCTGGATGAGTCATGGCCATTGCTTGACCAATTTGCTCTCCATGAAAGCCTGAGAGAATGTTTTCTCTCTAGGTGATCCTCCTTAAACACATTATACATCATTGATCACTTTCATCTGTGGCCCCATAATCTCCTTGTCCAGAAAATTTGGGACACCACTGAGTAACAAGATTTACATAATAGGTTCTCTTATGTCCTGAGTCCTCACTATCCTTGAAAGGTTAGGGCCAAAATATTGGTTATCCTTTTAACACTTCTTCTCTAATTTTTTGGTCAGCAAACTTAAGTTGTTGATCCTCCAGAAGAGAAGCTTAATGACAGTATTATCTATAACGTGTGCACTTGAGCTTAACAGGACTATCTTTCTGAATATTAGATGCCTTAGACAAAATGGAACAGGTATTTTCCAACAATCATTGATATTATAAACTTTAAATCCCTATAGAATGTGAAAAAAACAATTACACATATTTACACAGAAATTTAGAAATCTAACCATACACAAAATTGCAGCAGGACCATCCTATAGTATTTTTTTTCCTTGTCTCTTTTATTATCTTTTGTTTTAAACAAACATTTATTTGAGAAAGAGAATAGCAATAATTGATATAATATTAGAAGCAGTATGCATTTAGAAGACCAGAATGACAGGCATTCCAAGCATGGTCTTAGTAATACACACTGCTCTCCTTAGTGTAGTTGCTTAGCTCACAGATATCAGCATATATTCAGGGTGAGAATTCTGCTAATTAACTACTAGTTTCAAAAACATGATGGCGATTCTTAGGACCATTGTCTTAACTGTCTTGTGTATACAAATGTGTGGTTTTGCCCCTACCATGATTCCTAACTTTTTTCCTTGCTATCTGTTGTTGTTTAATCGTACACTCTTAATTGAAAAGCAGATGCGTCTTGAGAGACAATAGGAGGGAGAATTTGTTGCCAGGGGTTGTGAGTAGCTAGGGGCTGACCCCGTGGGAAGTGGGCTCTGTGCTAGGGAGACGACAGTCCAAATACTCAGAAATTGAGCAGTTGTAGAGTTTAGAAGTTTACCGGTTCCCTAATCTCAAAGCAGACTCCACACAGTAATTTATCAAAGAGCCAGACCTGGTCCTCACACATTTTCCTTTTCCTGAATTGCAATCATAAAGTGCCATCTGGTTAGCCAATTTTCAGGGTTATTGTTGTTATTATCTCTCATGAAAATCCATCCCCCTCCTGAGTCTGTACTGACTTTTTTATGTCTATGTCACAGGAGAGGAAGAAGTTGTTATTTCATTTTGCAGCCTTCCCCCTGCCAGGGCTTATACAACTGCCAATGGGATCCTGTTTATTCCACTGCTAAAAGAAAAAAAAAAAAAAAAAAAGTAAGAATCTCAGTAGCAGTTACATTAAATCAAACTTCTTAGTCTCATATAGTAGCTTGAAACTGTTTCAGAAAGTGAACAAAGGGTTTGGATTCAGGTAGTTTGTAGGGGGAAGTTATCGCAGGGCAGGAGGGAGGGTCAGGGGAACTTGGAGGAGATGGGGAAGGGCAATCCAGAGGTGCAGCCTGTACTGCCAGGGAAAGCGAACATGACTCAGCATGATCCTGAATCCCTCCAAGGACTCCAGTGTTGTCTAGGCCGTCTATCACAGCTCACACCACCCAGCAGCAAGGAGGAGAAAAGTTGATGGAATTTCCTTCCAGCGTTCTTAAGGGTTATGCCAAGAGACCTGTACCCTCCCTACTTCTGGTCCGAATAGGGTTTCAAGCTAGCTGAGCTTCTTCTGGCTTTCCAGAACCCCACCCCAAGGAATTAGAAAGTATCCAGATGAGAAAGCAGACGACTCTGGACAAGTTCTTGGTGAGTTTCTGTCCCTATGGACAAGGTTCTGTGAACACACACACACACACACACACACACACACACACACACACACACACACACTTTGTGAAGCTCTCCTGATTGTCCATCCCACTTCCTCTGATTTCAACCCTGGAAGCTCTCACCCTTACATCCTACATAGGCCAGTGCAAGCATCCTAAGCACACAGTGCCAGTGCATATAATTCGACTGTTTGTTTTTTCTTTTCTTTATTTAAACTGATCTATTTTCTTAAAGGGCTGCTGCTTTCTTCTTTGGAAGTAAGTTTTTTTCATGTACAAAGACACTTTAAAATTATTTTTATAGTATCTATTGTATCTTTTAATTTAAAAAATTAAAAGAATACAACATAGTGATTTTAAAAAATAACATTAGAAATGACACAAAATTTCATTGAACAAAGTAACAGGAATTCAACAATGGTTGCTGTACTGCATGATGCTATCTTCAGATTAGCTGTTTAGGTACAAATGTGCAAAATTGATTGGAAACATAACAACAAAAAATGTTATAAGAAATTAAAAAGAAAAAAAAAGAACAAAAGAAAGAAGGAAAAAAGATATGTTTATGCATATATGCAGGATAATTTGGATAATTGGATGGCCAATTTCCACTGATCTGCTGTACCTTTTGGATTTCATTTACTCTTCCAGGTTCTCAAGCTAGGGAGACAATGTGATATTTACCCATGCAGGCCTGTTTTATTTCACTTTTGAGTATGGTCTCATTGTATCAGTTTACCTATAAAAGCCATGAATTTATTTTTCTTTAAGGCTGAGTTATATAAAAAGACCATATCTTTGAAGGGAAAGGAACCATTCAAAGGGAAGGAATGACTGGGATGAAGGAAAGCAAAAAAGAAAGAAGGAAGGAAAAGATATATGTAAATACATCTGATAGCTTGGACAATTGTGTTACCCATTTCTTCTGGTCTAGTGAAAGGAATAGTTAAATGCTTAAAATTTTTCTTTTTTAATGTTTTTTCTTTACTAATTGTGCATTCTTGTGCCTGGAATTCTGAACAACTAATTTCAAGACAACAATATACAATTTAATGACCATTGTTGAATTCCAAAAAGATTAGTTTTTAAATATTAACAGGGTATGTCTTAGAGGCTGGAGTTTTGGGTGGAGTTGATAGGTTTAGCTTTGAATGAAATACTGGAGATATTGCCAGGATAGTCATCATAATAGGTGATCTATTTATATTTATTTTAATATTTTAAACCCACCTTGGACGTGACTCTTGGCTAGGAGCTCCCATTTTTCTTCAGTTTGGGTTAACTGCCTCTACATAGCATTTATATTATAGCTCCACTAAGGTCCTTTTTACAACGTCCAAAGCTGTGATACAGAAATTTTTATTATCCAGCCTGACTCATAAATCTGTGATACGGGTCACATACTACTCATTATCTGGGTAATTGTAGGCAGTTTTAGTTTCTTTATTTATAAGCTGGGGTTAGTAACTATGCTTAATTTATGTGGCTATTGTAAGGAAAAACTAATTAATACACCTCTAGAGATTAGAACAGTGTCTGACATATAATAATTATATATGATAAAAGTTACTTTTAAAAATTGGGGGAACTTGGTGTTTCAGCAGAAGTACAGTATGTGCCTCCAAGTTGGTGAAGAGCATTGTTCTCTACTAGCACAGAATTTGCAGGCAGGATGGTGAGAGAAAATTGGAAAGATGATTTGAATTTTTAGTGATGATCCAAAAAGTCAGCAATAGCCAGATCATGGAAACAGGCAAAGGTAGGGTAAAGATGGCATGTCTTAGTTTTCCCTGGGTAATTATGGCTTATAGATTATCCTCACAGAGTTATTTAAGTATGGTTGGTATAATTTATTGGTGTCTTGTACACATTAAAGATTCCCAAAGAGGGGCTAGAGGCATGGTGATTTGGAGAGATGATATGGTACAGAAGTGTAAGCTGCAACGGAGAAGAGTAGTTTGTAGCTTAGGAGGAAATCCGTGCTTGTGTATTCAGAATCATATTTGTTTCCATAAAATCATAAGAACAATTCAGAAAAGGACTTGGAGATAATCTGGTGGAATCTGTTTTTTATTTTATGTATTTTTACATTTTGATTCATTTTTAATGTATTTTGATATGTCCAAAGAGGTATGTGAATCTTTGTGTGTGGTGAAAACAAACATAAGAAGAAATATCTCATTGAAAATGGATAAATTCAGCGCATGCTTATTGGTGGTTTTTACTGTATGTTCAAATGACAGCCTTGAACTCTTCATATGCTGTGTTGGCAGCTTTGTCGGTTGGTCAATAATTCAGTATCAACAGTGATAACTGTAGTAGTTGTGTAGTGATTTCCTTGATCATCCTCTGTATGTTGATTTTGCTATCTTGTAAACATTACTAGGATACTGGGATACTAAAGTGCTGATACTGTGATAGGAAACAGAAATCTCAGACCTCATCACCTTAGTGAGGTGATGAAATCCTTAGCTGTGTCCAGAGAAGCGAAGCTGTGTTCTCCCTGTGTGTTAGGTGGACCCCACGTCCACTCTGTGGATAGGAGGAAGAGATGTGAGGCAGGCCTTGGTAAACTTTATTAAATAGTAGCTGCCACAAACTCATCAGCATCCCTGCAAAGCTGGGCACCATCACAGCAGGTGTGGTGAGAGGTGTTGTCATGAGGGCCTCAAATGATGCCTGTGAGGCGTCTGATTCTAACTGCAGCCTGCGCCACTATGTTTGCTTCATCTACACTATGTGTCTTCCTTAGAGCTCCGGCATTAGAATGCAGGGTTGTTGTGAATGGAAGGTATTGCTGTCTTCTGTTTTTACCTCCTTGTTTAGTAGTTTTCTCTCCCTACATCTAGTCTAGAGCCACATCTAAACAGCGACAAAAGATGTCTGTTCTGTGGTGTCACTCGGCACATGTTAGATCTCATTACAAAACAGGGAGTTGCTTGGCTTGGGTTCTGTTTGCTGGCCTCGGTTGACATCTCAGCACATCTCATGCAGTTGTCTTATTTCCTTTGTGTTTCTCATGACCTGATTAGTGCTGGCTTGGTCCTAACCAGCGCATCTAATTTCAGTCCACTGCGGTGAGAACTATGTGGCTTCATTTTTGCTTACTGTTTTGTTTCTGTTTCATTTCTGGTCATTGACATGGTATTCCATGGCTTTATTCCTTTTTTCCATTATGCTATTTTATTTAAAAATTTTCGTAATGTTTATTAGTACTTGTTTGCATTACATAATGTTTACATTCATAATGAAGAGTTGGTAGGTGTATAAATCATGTCTTGATCTTTTTTAGAAAATGCCTTTTTAGCCTTGGCATGGTGGTGTGCGTGCACCTATAATCCCAGCCCTTGGGAGGCAGGAAACAGGAGGATCACTAGAAGTCAGAGCTGCATAGTGAGACCCTGCACACACACACAAAGACAAAACAAAGAAAAGTCTTTCACTTTTTTATTTATGTATTTTTATTCATTTTAATGAGAAAAATAGCAATGAAAGTTTCAAAACAGGTTAGTAGGATAGTTACAATAATTAATACATTGCGTATTGTTGTCCTCACAGTAGTCATTCAGAGGACAAGATGCAGACATGATAACTTGTCTAAACACTATTAGTACAAAGCTCATTGAGCTAAGAGAAAGTAGATGTATATCTATCCATATCTATATAGTAAAATGATTCTTTATACCCCCCATTTTGTATTTTTTAGGGAAGAGTTTATAGGGTATTCAGGGTTTCACTTTTAGATTGGACTCCTAGTGATCCTCCTGTTTACAGCCTCCTAAGAGCTGGGATTACAGGCATGTACCACCACACCACACCAGTCTTAATTGCCATCTCAGTGCACTTCAGGGGTGGTGCCAGCATGGCAGACCTGGGGATCGAACCCCATTTTAATCCACTGAGCTATTTGGCTGGCCCTTATGTCCCCTTTTTTGTTTTGTTTTGTCAGAGATGGATGTTCCACTGCTGTTAGAGAAGCTGTATTATATATAAATTTATAAATATTATGGCCGGCTCAACCTGCCCCTGTGGGTGGGGCTGGCATAGCATGTGGTGCCAGGGATCAAACTGCAGTCCTAAGGCTGCCTAAGCTTGCCTAAGCAGGTGCTTTAGACCACTGAGCCATCTCCCCATCCTGAAAATCTGTATTTGGAAGTTTTTAAAAGACTTTTTGTATACCTGATGCTTGTTTAAATATTGTGAGTACTTGAATTCAGCAAAATAACACTATACAGTTCAATAGACCATAATAGTGGTGGTTAGCAGCTGAAATGGCAATTGTCAGAGTTGCTGACTTGAGCGTTTTACAGCTCAGCATATTACTATACCATTGCTTTTTATTCCCCATTGTTATACTTTTCTGCTCAACGGTTAAGACCAAGTTAAAGCAAGATCTCTAGCACTAAAAATGTAACTTTTGTATCTGACAAGATCAGCCAAATCGCCTCAGAATTTACCCCCAAAACATGTACAACTCCTTGTAGATCTTTTTTCAGTATCAGCCTTCTGCATGAGTCCTGGCCATTGCTTGACCAAATTTCTCTCACTGAAAGCCTGAGAGAATGTTTTTTTCTCTAGGGAACTCTCCTTAGGCATACTATACATCATCAGTCATTTTCCTCTGTGGCCCCTTAATGCCTTGATAAGAAAATTTGGAACACCCAGTTACAGGATGTCACAGCAAGGATCTCTTATGTCCTGTGTCCTCACTGACCTTGAAGAGCTAGGGCCAAAATGTTGGCTATCCTTGTGGCTCCTCTTTTTCTCTAACTTTTGGTCTACAAACTTTAGGTGTAAAACATCCATAAGAGAAGCTTAATGATATTATTTCCCTGTATCAGAGGCAGTTGAGATTAACCTCACTATCTTTCTGAATATTAAGTGCCTTTGACATAACATAGAACTCTTATTTCCTAATAACCACGGATATTCTAAACTTTAAATCCCTGTGGAATGTGAAAAAAAATACACATTTTTACACAGAAATCTAGAAATCAAACCATATACAACAATGTAGCAGAACAATCCTTTGACTTTTTTCTTTTCATTTTTGTCCCTCATTGTTAAGTACTTGGGTTAGGGTATATCAAATTGAAAGACATAGTGCCATCTTGCTTGGACAACTCTAAAAAAAATATTTTGAACAGAGACTTCTAGTCCAAGTCAAATTACCAATCAAGTGCAGAACAGGTATTTTCTGTATGTGGGAAGATTCAAGAGAGTTTCACTATCTTGCTTCATTTTAGGAAAACATATTCAAACATTTGTTTTTTGCAGGACAGAAAATTAAAAATCAGAAGACAAAACTTGGAATTCAAAAACACTAGAGTCAGAGAACAGCAAAGGAAGATACCAGGATGAAGCTGCTTGGCACACCACGGAGCAGTTAGCCTAGACTGGAATATTTGGTTAAATGTTAGGGAGAGGAAAGTCTTCAGGCACATAGAGGACTACCAGATGTAAGCAGCTAATCAAGGGCATACAAGTTAAAGTGAATAGAGGTTAAAGTGCAAATACCAAGGAAGGTTACAGGGCCAAAGAGCAAGGTCATGATTAAAGCACAAAGCAAATTAATATTTATCTGTTTTTTTTTTTTTTTAAGACGATAGTTCCTTGGCTCTTTGTTATTTTTCAGGCTATTGACATCCTAAAGGATGTAGATCAATTATTTTGCAGAATGAAATTTGGGTCTCTCTGATGTTTTGTCATGGTCATTTTGGGTTACACATTTTGACTAGGACATTATATAAATGATATTATATTCTTTGAGAATTTCATATCTGAAGACTGAAAACATGTGGTATTTATTGTCTCTCTGGTAATGATATTCATTTTGATAACTTCAATATGTGCTGTCTAAATTTTCTACTATTTGGTTACTGTCACATTGTAATTAATTAAGAAGTATCCTGACCATGTAAAAATATTTATTTCTGATCACACATCTACACCCAAGATTAAGTATCCATTAATCATTTCTGTCTGAAGCAATTTTTAGAATTATGCTTACAAAGTCTTTTTAAAACTATGGATATTATTAGTTCATACTTTTCTGTAAGGAACACCTCTTTCTTATTATTTTATTTATCCATCTATTATCAATTCACCCACTCATGGGTTTTTATTCATTGGGTTGTAATCCATCTCTGTCCTTATTTATTTTAGTGTTCCAAGGGCTCCATTTGGGGCTACTTGGATCCTTTTGAACTTGGTTCTGGTTTCTTTCCTACATATCCATCCTGTTAATTCCCTGAGCCCTTTTTAATTTAGGGCGCCAAGTGCTACCTGCTCATCATGCAAATGATTTGCCTGCTCCCAGAATCACACATTGCTCTTCCATGTCGAGTGTCATTAGGAAACACAAATCTTGGGGTCCTGTTTGTTCTCTGTTGCTGGGGTGTTATTTCTGTAGGTCCTTCCAAGGGACAAACCTAGTCATAGGGGTGAGGGGAGCTTTGCTATAGTTTTGCACACGTTTTTCCACTTCAGCTTGTTTGACGCTCATGTAATTTTCTCCCTCCTCATAAACAAAAGGCACGGAATATATGTGGTTCCATTTTGGCTCTTTATGAATCTTTTTCAATGTTTTTTTTTTTTTTGGTAATGGGGATTAAACAAAGGGTCTTTGCATTGAATTACTTCCATAGTCTTTTTTATGTTTTATTTTGAGTCTGATTTTTCATGAAGTCTAAGTTTTCTAGGCATGGTTTAAATGTGAACTCCTACTGTCTCAGTCTTCTGGGGTTCTGGGGTTACAGGCATGCAACATCACTCTGACTTGGTTGTCTGCTTATTTGGAAGGATAGATGGTATGATTTGGGTTCAGAAAGCCACCATTATCCTAGCTGTAGAATAGATCTCTGGTGTCTTCCTTTTCTGTGTCTTTCCCATTATAACTACAGTTCAGGTGGAGATTTTAAATATGGTAGTGTTTTGATCATGTCTGATAATGGAAACGTATGCTCTTTCTATGGTATTTTACCTTACTAGTGTGCAATCAGTTTTGTGTCAAAGAAGGCAGAAAGAGGAAACGAAAATAAAAATTTCTTCCTCAGAAGGAAAGTTGATTGGAAGATGTGTACTAATGTATTTTTCCAGTATATTTAACAGTACATATGCAGTACACATAACATCTAAAAGCAGTGTTTGGCATTTATGAAAGCTAGTCTGATTTCATTGCTAAATGCAGAAATACATGGAAGAGAAAAAACTGTGTCCCACTTTCTCTAGCACTGACAGCCCAAATAAGAGCTTAGTGTTTCATGCCGAGGAAATTGCGTCATTCATTAATCTCTCACTAGCAGCTGATGAATGGAAATTGTTTTGTTGTATGGGAAGAGTGCTCCTGCACAGTAATTAATCCCAGATGAAAGGCTGGAAAATCTGCCAATGGAAGTGAGCTTCCTGGGCCATGCGGGTGAGACTCAGCAGACCGGGCTGGCTTGGCAGTGACTCCTGACTTGATGATTGCTCTTCCTTGCACTGGGGGTGTGATGAATTGAGCCTCTGACACCTACTTTAATTAAATAATGTCAGGAACAGGTGGCTTCTTCCAGAAGAATTTCTTGAGATGCATGAACTTCACTATAAAACAAGCTGCCCTGGAAGAAAAACTACTTTAATATTTCCAGGTGGAGTGAGATCAACTGGAATTAAGCACAAACTGTAGTTCTGAAACAAGGAAATAAGATGAGAATTAGATAGTTCCAGTGATAAAAGGGGAGTCCATGAAATGTTAATTTTAACATTTAGCTTTTCAGTATTATGAGATCTGATACAGAACATAACTGGTGAATAGGCACTGTAAAATTCCAATACAGTCAGCATTTAATTATATGTGAGCAGAGAGTTGTCTACATTTAATTTTATATGCACATATAGTTCTGCAAAACTTGACCCAGCAGGAATTTACACACCTGCCCTATCTTTGAGACAGGTCAAACCTAGTGCTCTCAACCACTATGCAGCAATTTTAGTTCTAGGCAAGTTTGTTTTTCCTCTTGAGCACTACCATTGCCAAAAGCAAGACAGGGCCTTGCTTTTCAGTCAGTCTGCTCAGGTTTGGCTGTTCGGTGTCATCTACAGGTGTGTTAGAAAGAAGAGCCTCGGGCCACATGCAGACCCATTGAGTCAGAACATGCTTTTAACACGATACCCAAGTGAGACCTTTGCACTACTGGAGAAGTGAAAACCTTACCATTTTGGTTAGTTTATTTTGTGCTGCTACAACAAAACGCCCGAGCCTTGCTAGTCTATGAAGAACATTAAGTGACTTTCACAATTGTGGAGGCTGAGAAGTCTGAGATTAAGGGGGAATCTTGGTGTCTGGTAAGGAGCATGGTCACATCCACGATGGTATCTTGAGTGCTTCACTCATCAACAGGAAGGAATATTGTCCCTCCTCTGGCAAGAGAATGCGTTTGGGAAACCAGTCCTGAGAGCTATTTATCCACTGAAGAGTTGTCTTAGCTACTTTTCTCTCATTACAGAGACAAAGTACCCAGTGCACAAAATTAAATGAGGAAAGGTTTACTTAGCTCATGGTTTGTGAGAGTTTCAGTCCATGCTCATCTGGTTCCAAGGCAACATGTCACGTGGTGGAGAGCAACAATTCACAGTGGCAGAAACCAGCAAACGCAACAGGGACACAAGGGGAGTAATGAAAGAGAACTGTTTTCCTTATATGGTGCGTAGGCTACCTCCCTGGAATGAAGGTAGCACTTACATCCATAATCCAAGCATTGGACCATGAGTCAACCACAGACTCTAGAAGTCCACCCCTAAGGTGGCATGTGGCTTTGTGAGTGGTGACGTCTGGATATAAACCACAGCAGCAGTGATGAGCCCTCGTGACCTGAGCAACTTGCAGCAGGCCTCAGTCCTCCTCCTACTTTCATGTCTCTTATAGCGGACCAAAACTCAAGCCACAGCGATTGCCTGCATGGTGTCCCTTTCTTTTTTCCTCTGTGATCAGCTTTACATTCTTTCCTGTGGCTGTTCTCTAGCCTGTGAACACTCACTGCCTCTTCTTAGCACAGGGGCTGCTCCATCAAGAGCCCATGAGATCTGTACTGCCATTATCTGTGCTTAGCTTCAAAGGACATACCTTCTGCCTCTCATTACTTTTGCAAGAGAGTCTTGTGTTTGACCATTTCTCTCTCTCTCTTTTACTATTTTTTTTATTTATTTTTTAGCGTATGAGTTCTTTCCTAACATGTGTCTCAGTTTGCTCATATGAAAAGTATCTAGCAGGGTCTCCTTCAGCCCTCTGTGTACATATTTCACTCCAGCCCACCCATTCCTTCAAGAGTGAATGTATTTTAAACTCCAACTGAAGCTCATCTATGTTGTTTAATCATAACTGGTGTAACTATTTAATACATTTCATTAAAAGACCTTGTATTACTGATGGTTTATTTTAAAAATGAATCTATCATCTATCATCTATCTATCTATCCATCTATCTATCTATCTATCTATCTATCTATCTATCTATCTGTCTTAGTTACTTTTTGCTCGTTGCTGGGACAAATGCCCAACACTCAAAATGAAGGAAGGAAAGGTTTATTTAGCTCACAGTTCGCGGAGGTTTCAGTCCATATTTGGCTGGCCCAAGGCTGAGTAGAGCAGGGTGGAGAGCATCCAGTTCATGGTGGCGGAACAGCAACAAAATGGCGGCAGAGGTAGCCAACCAAACACGGCAGCAAAGCAACAGCAACAGCTAGAGCTTCAGTCTGTCTCTCTGTCTCTCCTTATATTACATTCAGGCTCTCCTCCTTAGCTCCCGGCCCTAGGCTACACCCATAATCCCAGAAGTACTTCCACCCATAATCCCATCAGTACTAAAACCCATAATCCCAGGGATCATGGATCAAGTCTCAAACTCTAGAAGTCCCTGCCCAATGACTCCATGAGGCTTTGGGGGGACAACTAGACATAAACCATAACACTATCTATCTATCTATCTATCTATCTATCTATCTATCTATCTATCATCTAGCTATCTGGTCTCACCACACAGCTAGGACTCATAGTGATCCTCTCCTGTCTCAGTCTAAACTCAGTTTCAGGGCTGGCACATTGCACTTGGGGTCCCGTGGCCAGCACAGCATTGCCAGACAGACAATTATGCTACTAAGCCATCTCCCCAGTCCTACTGATGCTTTAAAATTGGGAGACTGTGACATCTCTTGACAGTTTGGCAAGCTGGCTGAACTGGATTGCCTTTCCTCATACAGTGGTAGTGGGAGCTGTGTAGAGGCTGGCCTGCTGCACCTTCCAATATGGCCGCACTTCTACTCATCATTTCCCTAACTCCAAGTCTAAGGGTCTGCAGTATGTATGTATGTATGTATGTATGTATGTATGTATGTATTGATTGATTGATTGTCTTTCTGAGACTGAGTCTTGATATACAGTTTAGGCTGTCCTTGAGCTCACTTTCATAGCCCAGGCTGATCTCAAACTCACATTGATCCTCCAGCCTCAGCCTCCCAAGTGCTGGGATTACAGGCATGCACCACCATGCCCAGCCCAAGTCTGCAGTATTTATCATCCTGTGCGTTCTGTTGTTTCCTTATACCTGACTCATATCACTCATGCTTACATTGTGTATTATCTCTTCTGGGTGTTTCCTATTGTCATAGGCCAGCTTCCTTGAAATGGTATTAAAGTGTGCTATTTGCTTCTGCTTAGCCTGTGTGCTATAAATAATGTGGCATCATGTGGTACAATAACAACAAGCTATTAAGTTTACTTTCTTTCCAGGGTAGATGGGAATTCTGTGATTTCAAACAGAAAAACTGAGACTTTTCAGGTCATTTCCAGAGTTGACATGTCAACAAAATTGGGAAGAAAGATCTTTAGATGATAAAGATATCTTCCAGGCCATGTTTTCTTAGTTGGTCTTACTGGTTACTTAGAATATATGATGTATTTTACTGGGTTAGTGGTCATACATCCAGTTCCAGAACATGTCATATGCAGGAGAAAAAAAAAAAAAAAAGCAATGCTTAGAGCTCATGCTTTATATGTGGAAATTTTAACTTATAAACATTATTTTTATAGTAGTTATTCTCCATGATATTGATTTAGAAATCTGTTATTTCTACATGTCTGAGAGGACCAATGTATCCTACTTTGTGTTAACCATTATCCCTATGATGTAGAATTACCATGGCTATTTTTAGCATGTGTGTGTAGATTCTTTCCTGTATGCAAAACCTTGTGGCCTCTGTAGGCCGAAGTAATGAGCCACAGATGTCTAAGAGGGGAGCAGCACAAGATGCTGGGGCCTGAGGAGCAGGCAGGGAGTTTGATGTCACTGGTCACCCATTGGTTGGGCATTACCACAAACTGCCTTTTCAGCAGCACTGGGTGCGAAAGCTTCTTCCAGGCCCCTGAACACACTGGCGAATGCCTTCCAGGACTGGTTGACTTCCTGGAGTCAGCTAACAGCCAGGTGGTGAGGAGGACAGAGATGAGCACAGAGCACAGATGCTGAGTCTCTATCAGCGAGCGAATTCCTCAAATAAGGGAACTTTTTAAATATTTTAATCATAACTAGTGTAACTGTTTAATGCACTTCATTAAAAGAACTTGCATTACTGATGGTTTATTTTAAAAATGAATCTATTATCTATCATTTATCATCTGTCTGTCTGTCTGTCTGTCTGTCTGTCTATTTTTCCTTTTTTAGCATATGAGTTCTTTCCCAACATGTGTCTCAGTTTTCTCATATGAAAAGTATCTAGCAGGGTCTCCTTCAGCCTTCCACCAAGAAAGCTTTTATAGTACCAGTGTAAGAATTAGTTTATTGCTGGTGCAATGGGACTAAGTGCATAAATGAGGAAGAAGGTTGCTTGAAGCTGGTATGAAATATAAGGGTCAGAGCAGTGTGTCAGTAACAGCATATAGCACAGTAATGTTAGTGGGTGCGGATGGATGAGGCAGGAGCTGAGGGACGTGCCAGTGCAGCGTGGGCCAAGTGGATCTGAGGGGGTGCCGGCATTCCACCACATACCCCGGCTCTGTGCGGCTCTGGCCAGGGGTCTCTTGTGCCATCAGACTGAATGGATCCTGCAGAATCTAGATGTTTCCTCCATCCTTCTTTTTCTTTCTTTCTTTCTTTCTTTCTTTCTTTCTTTCTTTCTTTCTTTCTTTCTTTCTTTCTTTCTTTTCTTTTTTTTTTTTTTTTTGAGGAGTAGCTGTATTTCACATTTAGTTCAGCATTATTCACAGTAGCATTACATAAGCCAATCTAAGTGTCAGTGATAGATGGAAGAAGACAACGTAATATATACACACAGTGGATTACAGCAAGGTTTTGTGGTATGTTTGACCAAAATAATGTCTCAGCCGGGTGTGAGAGTACATGCCTCTCCTGTAATCCTAACAATCTGGTAGACTGAGGCAGGAGGATGGAAGCTAGCCTGAGCAACTTAGTGACTTAGCAATACTGCCTCTTGAAAAAATAATAATAATAAAAGAGAGAAAGAGGGAGTCGAACTGGATATGTGTACATGAAAGTATATATTTGGGATTTTCTTTAAAGTAATCCAGCAGGGAAGAAGAGTAGAAATATAAAAAAGAGTCTAGGAGTTTTGAAAGTTGCAGTGTTCACAAACATAAACATTGTCTTGTTCTCTCTGCATATATATTTTTCATAATAAAAAGCTAGAGAAAATTGAGAACAAAAAATAAAATTTAGATGATCATTTTCAAAAATACTAATTCACCAAGGAGAACAGTTTTACATGTTGCTTTATTGGGGCAGGGCTAGACTAACTCTGAACCATTTCTAAGAAATTATAATAACAGTGGCCATGTATAGGTGTACATAACTTCTTCAAAGCCACAGGGAGTGCTTATAAATCTGCTGCTGAGAACTGGTACAGTAACAGACTGATGGAAATAATCTACATTCTCAGACGTATTTGCTGTTCTTATATGTAGGAATGTCCTGGATAATATCAAGGACAACTTTGGGGAAGTTCCAAATGTTTTTGACAAGTTGTATATACCTATATGTTACAAATTTCTTTGAAAAGTCTAGTAGGTAACCATTTCGAGTCACATTTCAGATCTCACAGAGATGTTCAATGGTTTTTCTACCTAAACCTATAAAGGAATCAATATTTTGTATTTGGAATGGCAAAGAAACATTTAAAATTAAAAGCTATATCATCAACATTGATCTTGTTAAATGAAACCTCACCCAGCCAGGTACAGACGATTTTTTGGCATCTTTTTTTTTTTTTGTTGTTCCTTTTTTTTATTGTTTAAATTTAACATGAGTTATATTACATATTTTCATCATCAGATCAGTTTAGATTAATACATATAGGTATATAAGCTTGATCAAACAATTAAACATTAACCCTTCTAAATCAACATTATTATTTTTTTTTCTTTTTCCCTTTCTTTTCTTTGAAAGTTGACATATTGCATATTGTCCTCACAATCGTTCTACAGAGTACAGTGTGTG
>PVJA010002476.1:35761-106642 GCA_004027025.1 Myocastor coypus | reverse complement strand
TTTCTTTTCTTTTCCTTTTTTTTTTTTTTTTTTTTTTTTTTTTTTTTTTTTTTTTTTTTTTTGTCTTTTGGAGACAGGGTCTCTCCGTGCAGTTCAGGCTGGCCTTAAGCTCACTTTTGTAGCCCAGGCTGGTCTCAAACTCACACCGATCAACCTGCCTCAGTCTCCCAAGTGCTGGGATTATAGTACATTTTTAAAAAATTTTTAAAGAATACAAAATAGTGATAGAAAAAAACTAGAAATGATTCAAGGTGTCACTAAATAAAGTAGTAGGAATTCAACAACGGTTGCTGTACTACACAATGCTATCTTCAAATTAGTAGTTCCAAATGCCACATACACATGTGAAAGATTCATGTTTTAACTCTTTTGAGGGAAAAGTACATATCTTAATTTTTCCTTCATGAGAAATTTTGACATCTTTGACATTTTAAACATGATTTGGCACTAAAATAATAGTGTAAGGATACCTATGACCAACTACCAATTCTTTCTATCCTGATTTTATATGGGTCTTCCTCTCTTTCATCTTTAGTTGGACTTAATGACACCATGCTAGTATTTTTCAGGCTGCGAATAGTGAAATAGTTCAGTGAACTGAGTGCCTGCTTACATAAACTCAGGGATTGGGTTTTGATCCGCAGCACCACACATCATGCAAGCCCTGCTCCCAGGTACACTGAGCCAGCCACTGAGATCAGGCGGTGGCACACACCTATAATCCCAGCACTGGGGAGGCTGGAAAAACGAGAATCACCATCAGTCCGAGCTGCATAGTGGAACCCTGTACCAAGTACATTTTAGATCTTGCATTTCCTAAACTCACGCAACCCTCCCACGAAACTGCCAGCCAGCCAGTGGTGTCATAGGCCAAAGCCTTGATCAGCTTAAGGGACCAGGACAGTAGCATTTCCACCACAAGCAAGAGAGGATGCGCAGGCAGGAAAACCATGGGTGGCCGGGAGACAGCTACACTATGCAGCCTGCCTTGCAGTTCCTCTACACGGCCACTAATCAATCTGCTAGAGATGAGAAAAGAATCTCCAGCTGTTGGTGTTCTCACCTACAAAACCATCCAGTACGAGAGAGAGGAAAATCAGCTACTGAGTCCAATTTTGATTTATTATTTTATAAAGAGCAAAATAGATAAAGGAAAAATTTCAGTCAATGTATATAAATTCTTTCACACTTGGTCTACTAAAAGTATATCAAAGACATCCTCATTTTTTGTTTGATATTTTAATGCATTTGGTAAGTCAGCCTTACATTTATTTTATTGTGTTTCTAACTCAATAGATACTTGAATTCATAAGAGACAAATGAATCTGGACTAATTTCCACATTGTCTTCCCCAAGGGATAGCTCCAACCTTGACTTATTTCCCTGAATTTGACCTTCAATCAGTAAGGTCAATGATCATTTCTCATCTATATCATAAATTAATATATTAAGAGAAAAGATTATGGAGAATAATTCGGGGTGACAGTGGGTGTTATATAGTTCTCCATTTTAAAGTTAAACTTCCCAAAACCTGTAAGAAAATTTGTAATGATCAGGATATGAAGCTTGAAAATTCAGTGATTATATTTTTTATTTAAATTGCTCTAAATTACATCTCTTTACAGAAGTCTAGTTTTGTTTTGTTTTGTTCTGGTGGTTGGTCTTCATCATTTGAACCTTACTGCATGGCAGTAAAAAATTCTCTAAAATTAAAGTCCATGCATCCAATGAAGGGCTTAGTATCTTCTCTTAAAGGGATTAAAAAAGTTCATGACCTTTAAATTTATACTCTTACATAGATCAACATAAAGATCATGGTACGTGGAGAATCCTTTTTCCAGATCATTGTCTTACATTAGAGAAATTCCGAAAGCAAAATGTTCTGTCTTCTCTTCCCACATACCACCCCAAAATCAGCACACATCTACTCCAGCAAAGACCAGAGCTCTGAGAAAAGCAGCAATAGGATCACTGCTGACCAGGTCCTAGGCTTAGGGCAGCTTCTTCATAAAAGGAAGACTTTGCTGAAGAAATAGTAGCAATTGGACAAATTTCCAAATGCCTTGAAAACCAAATTTTTGCCTTTGTTTCTATTTGTTAATCTCTATGGCTTCTAAGCCTGACTTTCCAAGCACTGATGTGACTTTCCAAGACCACCAAAAGTGATGGGATAGCAGCTTTGTCGTTTTCATGCAGATTCCACAAAATACGATTTCACAGAATTACACCAGCAGGATTTGGATTTGGCCCACGGACTGCGTTCCAGATTGTGAATGTCACAGAGATTGCAGAACACAGCAACAAAGGTGATGACAGCCCCATACTGCAGACATGCCTGCCCTATGTAGCTACAGAATTTGTCTGTGGCTTCCTTACTGTCATCCAGGAAATGAAAGATGATTACCCTTTTTGCAATGAGAAGCAAGAAAAGATGAAAAGTGCATACATTTTCATAGTTCCGTTTTGTAGGAGTCCCTTTTAGGTCCTCATTTCGATCCAAGAAGTCAGTATTTGTAATCCCAAAGTTACATCGCTGGAATCTCATGGAGGTAATTCCAGTCTACCATTTTCCATGCAACCCACAGCAAAAGTAAAGACACTAAAATATATTTATAACTACTGGGGAGTTAAGGGGCTCTAAGTCCAGCCACAAAGATGGTTCTCTGGAACAACAAGAGCATCCAAGGCCTCACCTGACTTTTTTCTGTGGAGGAGTGGCTTGAGGAATGACTGAGAATTGTAGGAGGTAGTGAATAGTGTGAGCTGAGCTAGGTGGGAGTCCTACATTTACCTCTGTCACCTGCAGAGGATATGCAGAGAAAGTTATCTGCATAAGGCTACTTGTATAGTATCTAATGTTTTGGGTAGTCTGGTGCTTCAGCTTTGATGTAATCTTTCAAGCCCCAGGAAGTCATAGCCTCTGTCTTGAGGCTCATTTTCAGCTGGCAGAATGGAGCATTAGCTCTTTGAACCTGTCTCACCCCAGCTCACATTAAGGAGCAGCAGGTGTAGGTTACCAGGGAGACACACATGCCATCGTCAAAGACTATCACCAATACCTCAGCTAGACCAATATGCATTGCTTAAGGCCAATTGAGAAGATAAACAAAAGTCCTAGCCAGTTCTTACCTATCAATACAAGGAAATAGGGCCAGACAACAGTCAAAATAGAGACAGTTGCTCTTCCTTCAAGGAGAGCTGGACAGGTAGTCCTCCACAGCATTTTGCATTTATGCTTTTATTTTTAAATATTAGCTTAGAGAATTAAAATCTATTTTTCCATCCTTTATAAGTTTTGCTTATACACTGCATTTCTTTTCTCATAGGACAAGAACAATCCTTTCAAATATCGTTACAGTCAGAGTGCCCTGCTCACATCAATGGAAACTTTAATTTAAAAAATCGCCATCAGGATGGATTCAAAATGGAAGGACCACCCAGAAAAGAATACCAAGTTATGTTGGAGATTAGAAAATGAGAGATGTATGTCTGTCTTACTGTCTTGTGGGGCCTGTGGTTTAGCTCAATTGTTTAAGTGCCTGCTCAGACAAATGCAGTCAGGCACAGGGGACCAGGGTTCAATCCTAGCCCCACCATTAAGGCAGCCCGAGCCAGCCAAAAAAAAAAAAAAAAAAAAAAAAAATCTGTCTTGCTATTTTGTTTCATATTCCCTCCACTCACAGCAAGACAGAGAACACTGCGGGTGAGTGATTTGACAGGTAACTTAGGGGTGAAGCCCAATTTCTTTTAAAAATCCAACCTCCAATAAACCAGGCTCTTCGTTTTCATCTTTTCTTGGCATTTCGCTCCTAAAATTAGCTTTTTGATGAGAAAATTGCTGTGAGTCATTCCAGAGCTAGTTAAAGTTGAGCCAAATGCCTGCGATTGAAATTGAGTTGATTCTCCTTTTGCTGTGCTGATTGTGTCTGGTAATTGGACATTGGAATTAGAACCATGGTGACCTTTCACAGTACGAAGGAAGATAGCTTCATTCAATTTGCTAGAATTTTCTCTATATTTAAAGCACTTTTTTAATGAAGTAACTTACTCTTCTTTTTAAATGAGCAGTATCAAGAAGCCTGTTTTTCATGTTGTCTTACACATGTATTCAATAATTCTAGTTCTTAAATCAATAAAGACGAATCTGCTTATTTTCCCATCAACTTTTGCTCTGCTGTCAACTTTCCACTGTCTCCCTTCCCCCTGCGCTCTGTCACCAGCCATCCTTGGCGAGCAGGAAGCAGGACTTAACTACTTACCTCCTGCTGTTTCTCCACCTGAAAGTCTTTCGAATTCTCAAAGCCATGCTAGTAGCAACTGTTTAAGGCTATTGTTTTACAGGGGTGGGGGGTTGGGGCTGGAAAATGGAATTCTCTGTTCCATTTAATACTAAAAGCAAGAAGATTATGACTTGGTTTTTCAAAGCACTTAACTGATGTTATATAATTTATCCTTTTTGTTTGTTTAATCACTTAAAAATATTTGAGTTCCTTAAATTCTGCCATATTGGTTGAATATTGGCAAAACCCCTAGGCATCCTGGAGCTTATGTTCCAGAGGACAGAGATAAGGGCCAGAGAGATAGCCAAGTGGTCCTGCCTGGCAAGCACAAGAACCCAGATGCCAGCCCCACAGCCAGCCGGCCACCAAAACCAGGCATGGTCACACATGCTCATAATCCCAGTGCTGGGGAGGCTGAGACAGGAGGGTCTCTCTAACTCTGATCTACATCGTAAGACCCTGTACAAAACAAATAAAAGATTTTTGAAAAGTAAAAAATAAATAAGTAGCACAAAAATAAGTAAATAGAAAAAATCACTATAATAGGTAGGGTGCAAGAAGATCCTAAGAGCTATGAAGAAAACAAGTGGACTGGAATGCGCTCCATGCTTCTAGAAGGGAGAATGGGACTCTATTCTGAGTGTGACGAGATTGAGGAGGAAGACAGTGATGACCCAAGCAGAGATGCAAGTCAGGCACTGGACGAGCAAGTCTGAACATCAGAAGCTAGAACCTGACTAAAAATATAATCTGGAGTCATCTCAGTAAGGAAGATACTTAAAGCCAAGAAACTGAATGAAGATGGCAAGGAATAGAGCTATATATCTATATATATATATATTAAAAAAAAAAAAAAAAGCTTGAAAAATGAGCTAAAGGCATTTCAACATTTCAAGACCAAAAAGATGAAGTAGTACTAAAAAAAACCAGAAGTGCTTCCCAGGACAGAGTGACCCACTGCACCAGATAACACTGTCAAACAAAAGAGAGGAAGAAAGCATTAGCATGGAAGTCCATGGCAAGTAGCACAGATGTGAGCAGAAACAACTGACTACCCATCACTCCTCTGCTATGCAACTGCAGCAGAGCTGGACTTCATCAGGATAGGGCACAGGCTGAGAGAAGGGGCTTTGGGGCCCGACAGCCCTAGGTCCATAGCCCCATGGCACTGGGCCTTCTGCGGGTAGGACTTTGGGTAAGACCCCTAAATTCAGTGTGTCTCATTATGTGCCTTTGTAAAATGGGGGTGTTTTTAGGGTCTCAGATTATCAGGCATAGCTCTATATATCTTTCCTTATTAATTTATTTAGCTCTCGCTGTAGCAGGAATCATTATCTGGACCATTTGACACATGGGAGCCCCACCCCAGGGATGCTGCAAACTGAGACAAAGACTCTATCTCGCAGGCAGGGCCGTCTTGGAGCTGATGCCAGCTTCCTATTCCCTCCTTGACTGTCAGGTGGACCTAGTGAGCCATTTCTAAGAAATACAAAGTGACAAGAGTGACAGGATGTCATCTCTAAGGTGAAGCTGTGCAAAGATTCCAGTATGTTTTTCTACCTCTCTTTTATTCTTTCTCACTTTCCAATTCATTCAGGAGGAAGTCAGCTAAGAAATGAGAACTTTAACTGACCTCACGTTGCTACTGGCTATGTGGCTTCTCAGCAGTGACTAGCCCCTGGAAGAGCCATCAGGTGAGATCACAGGACCTAGCCCTATGCAACAGTCAGAATCCAGCTAAACTGTATCCATATTCCTGACCTAGAAATCAATATTTTTACCTGATGAGTTCGGGGAAATTTGTTCCATACCATTATAGCTGATGTAGGTAGAAGTGGTAGAACTGAAATAAATTGTGACTTTGTTGTTTATTTGTGACAAGATTTCACCATGTAACTCTCACTGTTCTCAAACTCAGAATCTTCCTGCCTCAGCCTCCTAAAGGTTGAGCCAAAAGTTTCAGTGGCAGCCATAGTACAGGGAGGGGTGTGAACAGGAGGACTGTTAAGACCTTTATAGAAGTCCAGAATTTCATCACTTTCAGTGAGTCTTTTGTCACCTTTCCAGAGTCCCATATTCAAGAGAAGGCAGAACATTGAAATAAAAGGACACTAAATGATAGTCATCATTAAGATAATCTGTTCTCCCACCAAATATTTTTCACACTGAGGATAGCAGTGGGTAACACTAAAATTATGTTTGGAATGCCTGTCATTCTTGTCTCTTAGATTTGTGCCCCTTCTAATGTAATTTCAGTTACTGCTATACTCTCTCTCAAGTAAATGATGAGTTTACATGAAAAAAAAGGGGGGTATTAAATGAGACTAAGAGACTAGGAAAAATGCTGTAGGCTTAACTTGTTACAATTTTATATATACTTAGATTTCTAAATGTCTGTGTAAAAACATGTAACTGCTTTTATCACATTGTATAGGGATTTATTAGAATATCTATGATTGATGGAAAATACTAATTCCAAGTTAAGTGTAAGATGTTTGATATTCAGAAAGACAATGATGTTAACTTCAAGTAACCTATGTTATAGAGTAATAATATCATGAAGCTTCTCTTCTGGAGGGTAAAGAATGTAAGTTTACAGACCAAAAATTAGAGAAAAAGAAGGGCTACACGGATTGCCAATATTTTGACCCTAGCCCTTAAAGGTCAGGAGGACTCAGGACATAAGAGAACCTATGCTCTAATATCCTATAACTCAGTGGTTTCCCAAATTTTCTGTTGAAGGAGATTATGGAGCCACATAGGAAAGGGACAGGTGATATATAGTGTACCTAAGGAGAGTCACCTAGAAAGAAAACATTCTCTCAGGCTTTCACAGAGAGCAAACTGGTCAAGCAATGGCCATGACTCATACAGATGGCTGACACTGACAATAGTTCTACAAAGCACTGTACATGGTTTCAAAGTAGATCCTGAGGGAGGGCCAGTGGTATAGCTCAGCAGATTAAGCCCTTGCTTAGGGAAGCACAGGGGCCAGGGTTCGGTTCCTGGCCCCGCCTGTTGCACCAGCCCCACTCTCGAGTGCGCTGAGCTGGCAATGGATTCTGGGCGTGGTGGTGTGCACCTATAATCCCAGCACTTGGGAGGTACAAGCAGGAGGATCACTATGAGTCAGTAGTGAGACCCTGTACAAAAAAGAAAAAGACAAAAAGTAAATCCCGAGGGGATTTGACTGACCTTGGGAGATACGAAAGTTAATGCTTTGCTATGCAGGCCTTGTTTTAACTTGCCCTTAACCACCCAGCAGAAAAGTTTAACCACGAGGCATAAAACATGAAGCTAGATTAGTATGCTGAGCTGTAAAAGGCTTAAATCAACACCTTCCAACATTGCCAATTCTGCCAATAATCCATTGCTATTATGGAATTCTGGACTATGTATACTACTACTTTCTCTTAGTTCAATGAGAAGAAATTTTTTATACCAACATTGATTAGAAAAATTATCATGTCTACACCCTCTGCTCTGTGTAACTACTATGAGGACAATATGCATTATATATATATATATATATATATATATATATGTATATATATATATATATATATATATATATATATATATATATAATGTAGATGAGGGCCTTTACCCAAGCAGCATTGAATGTATTTGTCATTATTGGCTTTTTTGATGGTGATCATTATTTCTGGAGTACGAGAAAGCATCTCAGTGTTGTTTTAATTCTCTTTCTCTAATGACAAGTAATGTTGAGCATTTATTTTCATATTAATTAATTTGTACTTCTGTTGTCTATAAATAAATAAATAAATAGATAGATAGATAAATAAATAAAGATAATCTGTTCTCCAGGATGATCATACAAGTAAGCAATAACCTCCAGTCATTCACAAATAAATTTAGACAAATAGACACTGTGCCCAATTCCTTTTCTTCCTAGGTAGTGAAAAGTACCTAAGTCATTTCATCAGCTCTCATGTCCCTAATAAGGCTTTCTAACATAAATAGACCTTGCCCCCAGATGCTTTTTGGAAAGTTCTTTGAAAAACAAGATTTAAGGATTTTTGAAAACATCCAAGAAATTGGACTTTCAAAAAGTTAACAAAATTGATCATGAAGGAAAATAAAGGAGAGTTTATGAAAATAGTTAAGATAGGTTAATCAGTTGTCATATAATAAACTTGCTTCCATGGGGAACAGAGTCCAACAGACTGATTATAATGCAAATGAGTATCACCTAAATCCCCACTTTTCTCTCTGTAATATTGGGTCATGTCCTGATCCTCACTGTATTTGAGCTCTGGAGCACACAAAACCCTGGGCTTTGAAACCAGTTGCCCCAGATCTGATTATTTCAACAATTAAGTACTTATTTAGTGGCCTGCAAAAGTATAATAGCACAATCTGGGCAACACTGTACTACGGTGACTTCTAAAAGGCCTCCTAAGCTACATTCCCTTGAGGGAAAGGTGGAAAAGCGGTTCCCATGATTGGACTCTGGTGAACAGAAGCAGGAAGTCGTCAAGAAACATTTTAACCTAGAGCAGAAGCCATCCTAGAGTCAGCTCAAAATCAGACACTCAGCTCCTATACACTATATTCATTCTGAATTTCAGTGCTTTGCTTGGAAATATGAGGGGTTTTTTGAAAGAAATGTAAAGACTTTCTAGCTCTAATTTGCTCTGAGAAACCTATGACTGTCATGTGTAAAATTTTCTTTCAAAAAATTAATTTCTCACAGAATTTGAGTACAAGCTTATGAGGCATGCTATAAGATACATAGTTTAATAGGGTGACACGCTTAAGAGAAAAGGCACAGTATACCGTGAAGTAGCAACGATGATTATGAATCTTTCAGGATGTGGCTGTGAATTCAGCTCAGTGATAGAGAACTGGCCTTACGTGTTTGAGGGTGAGCTCCACCCGCAGGGCTGCCTAAATAAATAAAAACACTTGGGGCCCGGCAGGATGGCTCAGTGGTCTAAAGTGCCTGTGTAGGAAAGCTTGGGCAGCTGCAGGGACCGCGGTTCAATCCCCGGCACCACATGCTGCGCCAGCCCTGCCCTCAGGGCAGGCTGAGCCGGCCATAAAAATAAATAAATAAACAAACAAACAAAAGTTCTGAAACAAGAAAATAAATAAATAAATAAAAACACTTGAGTTTCCAGAAAACTGTATTTTACAGTTAAATATTCAAGTGTTGGAAAAGAAATGAAGTTCAAAAGTTTGACACTGATTTTTACCAATGATTAAAATTGTGTGTTATTGAAATGCCTTCAGTTCTTCCCTACATTTTAGAATTGGTGTGTTCCAAACCGTTATGGTTTGTGTTTAGTTGTCCCCCCAACGTTTCATGTAGTTACAGGGAAAACTTTTAGAGTTTGTGATGAACTTATGATCCGTGCTGCTGGGATTGTAGGTATAAACACTGTTGAGATTATGAATATAAGTCCTACACCCAGCCTGGGGCAGACAGCCTGAATGCAGTTTAAGGGAGACAGACTTGCTCTCTGCAGCCATTGTTGCTGCTACTCCTCCCTTTGCTTTCTGCTCTTTGCCGCTGCCTCCATTAAAGCTTGCCCTCTGCCATGTGCTGCTCTGCCTTGGAGCCAGCTGAGTATGGACTGAACCTCCATTAGCTGTGAAATAAATACACCTTTTCTTCCTTAACTCCGGGTGTCAAGTATTTGTCCCAGCAACAAGAGAAGGGTAAGCGAGATACAAATCATAAACTACATCCCTACACTTAAAAGCTGAAGAACAGATTTCTTGGATGAATTAAAAGATACAATAAGAGAAAAGAGTCATTAAAGTGAAACCCTGAAAGATGAGGGGTGCAGGTGTGGTTTATCCATCAGATTTTGCCTGTCTGATTTTTTTTTTTTTTATTATTATTATTCACAATTCTGAAATGCACAGAATTGCCACAAGGGGGTGCTGCTGGTAAGCCAACAACAGCCCTTGCAACCCACAAGAAAGGATCTCTCAGTTTCTAGCCTACTGGGTGAACTTAGGCGGTTCATAACAAGAGACGATTGAATTTAAAGAAAGAATATCTTCAAGAACACACGTCCATAAATAGAGCATCAGACACAAAAGCACGTTATCAAGGGCAAACAGAGGGAACGCTAGCACTTTACTTTCCTCTATCTTCTTTTCCCATCGCAGATTTATGGATTTTAAAAAGCAGTCTTCTCTGTCCTTTTCAGGAGAGTATTAAACTCTTCCCTCTCTTCGGGGAGCCATCCACTTAAAAGCAGCTCAGAGTCCCCCACCCCTGCCCAGGCAGCGGCCTACTTCAGGCGCACGTCCTGCCAGTTAAAAGCGCTGTCTTTAACATCACATTCTCAAGAGCTGAAAGGAAAACAAAAGCAAACAAACAAAAGCCCTTACTCTTGAACGTCTAAAGCGCAAATCGAGTTTTGAAATTCTGAGTTGGGCTTTGTTATGCTCAGAATTAATCCTACTATTTTTAATTCCCCTCAAGTGAAGTCACCAAAGAATCATTGAAACTTTAGGACTACACGTTACAGTATAAGCAGGTTTGTTATTTAGTTTAAACTTTCCCCTAGGAGTGACAATTAAAAACAAAGCTTCTCTCATAGTACTAAGCTTTTGTCTTTTCAATAAAGAAGAAAATCCAATAGATGAGACCTGCAGTACCTTGAGACCCAATTATTTTTCATTTATCACTTTCAAAATGAATGACAAGAATTGTTTTCATCAGTCCTGCTAGCCTAACTCACTATGCCCTAATTAGTGAAGCTCAGCTAAATTTAGACACTTCATGGGTATTTTCCCCCCTGCCATTCTGAACGTTAACGGACAATTCATAAATTGCATAAGAATGAAACCAAATGCGTGGCGGGGTCTGTGAGGTGACAGCAGCTGCACAACACTGATTCCTGGCCAGCACGTCCAACAGCTTCCATTTGTTGCGCGAAGCTTTCCCTTCCTTGCCCACCATAATGGTTTACCCCACGGATGAAGCCAGCCAGCTGTGTACAGCCATGAGGTAGAATTCCAGAAGGTTCTCTAACCTGACTCCCACGGCAGTGTCAGCGTATGTGCCCTTGGTCAGCTCCCATGCATGAGGCCCTGCAGAGCAGCGGATGATGTGTAAGCGCAGTCCTTTTTTTTTTTTTTTTTGTCTTTTTGAGACAGGGTCTCACTGTACAGTTCAGGCTGGCCTTGAGCTCACTTTTGTAGCCCAGGCTGGTCTCGAACTCTCACCTATCCTCCTGGCTCAGCCTCCCAAGCGCTGGGATTATAGGTGTGTGCCACCACACCCAGCTTATAAGCGCAGTCTTTAATCAATAGTTTAAATAAAACTAAGGCTATGAGACACTGAGCTCATGCCCAGACAGTGCAAAGAGACACTGTGGCACGGAGTGACTATCATGGCGCAGCACGGCGAGCCCACAGGCACACTTCGTAGTTAACCTTGTGATGGATTTATGTGTCAGTCTGAAAAGACAGGTTCAAGTTCTAATCCTCTTGCCAGTGCCTATGAATGTGCTCTAATTTGAACAGGGTCGGAACACACACAATTATGATGAGCTCCCCGCTCCCCCTTGATTTCAAGGGAGCTCTAAAAACAATGGTTGGTGTCCTGATAAAAGAACCAGAGAGCCACCTGGCACACACAGGAAAAGCTGTACGAAGACCCTGGCAGAGGCTGTGGAGAAAGGGCTCCACAGCAAGGAACACAGCAGACCCCCAGCCACCAGCAGAAAGACGGGGAGAGGCACAGGACAGGCTTCTCTGCGCTCGCACCTTGATCCTAAGCTTCTGGCCTCCAGCCCTCACTGTGCAGTAATAAACGCTTTGCTGAAGTCACTCAGCTTATAGCCATTTGTTAAACTGGCCCAAGGAAAGCCATGCAGCTGACGTGTGTGTGTAATTCAGTTTCTCACCAGCCCTCCAGCCCAGTGCAGGAAACTTCACAGCCCCTAAGCCACAGCTCATCAGATTTGCCTCACAAGAAACTGAAAAGTGATCTAGATGGCCTCACCCCCTCTTTGCCTCTTACATCAGTGTTCTGATGTCCCTGAGAACAAACACATGCGCTGAACTGAGAAGCACGGGCCACTGGGCCAACGTGACCATTTATTAGAAGCCCTCTGAGATGAGACAGCATGCTATGTCAAACAGGAAGGCATGAAATCAGAGAAGAAGATCTGCAGGGCACTAACTCACCAAAAGAGGGTATTGAGGACAAGTGAATTCTGTGAGGTAGAACAGTCATGCTGCCCTGTCCTTCCGAGGTAAAGGAGCAGTTTACTCCCAGATCTTTCCTCACCAGTCTGCTATAGTAGACAAAGAAATAAACTGCTAGACCACAAAACGCCTAAGACACTTGCTACAGAAACACCAGCCCAACATTTCCTTCTTAGATGCACATACAAAAAGATTTCCACCTCCAATTTTCATAAACATGTTTAAACTCAATCACAGACCATGATAAACGGTTGTTGGGCAACACTTGGAGAGGGGATACTTTGGTGGAGGGTATGGAAGGACTAGCAAAAGCCACTGTCACCTCAAAGAAGCAGGAAAATGATGCAAAGGATGGGGAATGTCAGTAGGCTTTTCTGAAAAGCAATTTGACAGGGTCCATCATGAACAATGTACAGTAAGGAACACCTGACTCCAGAACTTCTTAAAGCAAATAAGATGGTGACATTGACAGAAGTAGGAGGAGTGTGATAGTAGGCCAGGGCAGGTGAGAAATCACCAAGCCTTGGAGGGGTCACCCTCCAAATCCCTCAGCCTCTGCACTGGAAACATTCAGTTTGTTTCTCTGCCACCGCCAGACAGCCAAAGAATAAGGTCTTCGCCCACGCGTTGCCTTGGTTGCCAGCATTATAAACTGGATGGATCCTCGCTGTTCAACTCTAACAGTTTCTGTAAGAGGAAGATAAGTTTAACCGTGATAAAGCAACTATTGGAAACCACTTGATAAAAAGAAAAAATATTTTTTTAAAGATTTTCCTGGCCACAGGAGGTCAGTGTTGCCTCAAAGGTAAGTGACCCCAAGCCCCTTTGGGGTAGAACATCTTTCTAAAAATACTTCTATTTGCTTCCAAACAAAAGTTAGTTCCTGGTATATAACATCTGCTTTGTAGTTTTTACTGAATGACAGATGGTTATAGCATGTGAAAAAAACTATCAACTTGTCAAAAAATTAACTTGTTAAAAGTACAGATTTTCTGCAAAATGAACTGGGATCTTTCACACTCCAAAGCCAAAACTGTAATTACAAAGGGGAGAATTACAGATACACATCAAATTTTACGCATAGAACTTCATTTTCTAAACTTATATATTACATGTGCTTACATGTTTACACATTTACATAAAATAGTACATTGCATTTATATATTAAAATGTATGCACCGAACAAGAGAGAATAACCATGATTAAACTCAGAGCTCAATCCAAGGAAAAACAAAAATTGTATCTTCAATTACTCTAGAACAGAAGAAGGCAGACACACGTGATACCTTTTGGTAAGAGTAGAAAGACAAAAATAAATGCTCTGCTGTGGACAGTGACGGCAGTCCTCAGTCTGTGATTAGCAGAACCCAGAAGCAACAACAGGAGGAAAAGTGCAGGAGGCGGGGTCAGCAGGACGTGGACCACCAAACTGTGGTTAACATATTTAAAAATGCTATTAGGATCCCTAAGGACACATATGTTAATTTATTTTATTTTATTTTATTTTATTCTTGTTTCAGAACTTTTGTTTGTTTGTTTATTTTTATGGCCGGCTCAACCTGCCCTGAGGGCAGGGCTGGTGCAGCATGTGGAGCCAGGGATCAAACCGCGGTCCCTGCAGCCACCCAAGCTTTCCTAAACAGGCGCCTTAGACCACTGAGCCATCCTGCCGGGCCCTAGATATGTTAATTTAGAACCATTATTTTCACATTATTTGAAACAGTCTGGGATTCCTTATCATTGCTCAAAGTAAGAGGGAAAGAGAAACAGAAAACAGAACTCAACCCTTGCAGCACTGTGTCAGATGAGTAACCAGGCTTATCCATGTCATTACCCATTGTGGAAAAGTTCTGAAACTGAAACACAGAATGACAGAGAAGGCGTCTCCAAATTAGTGACATTTATACTGAGACATGAATCCCATTCTGCCCATAAAAACCCTTGTAGAACTTCAGGTCCCAGCACCCCAGCACCAACACGGCTGAGGCAGAGTGAAAGGGGAAGAACGATTCCCAAGGAGTTTAGATGTCATCCGGAGTTCAGTGGGAAATCAGGGGCTGCAGCTGTGCTTATAGGCTCCTGTTTACATTAAACGGCAACCACCAAAACCAAACTGGCTTCCATGGAATGAGTCGGCGAGAAACACATCCAGAATAAAGGAGGAAAACCTGAATGTGGCTTTGATATTATCGTGGTCACCCAGAAAGATGGTGCATGAAGGTATTTGGAGGTAGAACCAGCAGGTCTGATGGATGAATCAGATAAGATTCAGTACTTTTGTTGAATCTGAGTGTGTGTGTGTGTGTTTAAATCTCCACTGCTGAAATCTAATTTCCCGAGACATACTAACATTTCCTCTTAAAAGTAGTTTTTTTTAATTTTTTATTTTATTTTATTTTTTTTTCTTATTTCAGAACCTTTGTTTGTTTATTCACTCATTTTTATGGCCAGCTCAACCCACCCTGAGGGCAGAGCTGGCGCAGCATGTGGTGCCGGGGATCAAACCACGATCCCTGAAACCGCTCAAACTTTCCCAAGCAGGCGCTTTAGACCACTGAGCCATCCCGCCGGGCCCAAAAGTAGATTTTTAAAATGTATTTAGTATGGCCTCTATAGGGGTCACACTACACAATTCAGACTTCTAGTGATCCTAATGTTTTCAGCCTCAAAATAGTGCTGGGATTACAGGTACCCACCATCATGCCCAGCTCCACATGCCCCCGGGGTGGGGCCAGCACAGCATATGGTGGTCTGGATGGAACTCCCAACCCTACACTTGAGGGACTCAAGTGCTTTAGTCCACTAAGCTATCTGGCCAGCCTTAAAAGTAGACTTATTAAATGATCACTGTCTATACAGGAGGTACCAAATAATAATAAATTATTGGCTGTGTTGATGTATGTATACAAGATGCCAATTGAATTCTATGACTATTTAATAAGGAAAGCAAAACTATAGATGCCTTCAAAATTGAAATTTAATAAAGAAAAGATTAAAAGATTATTACTCCCGGCAAATTCTGATCTCTATACGCACTGCTCAAAGTCTCTGCTGGTAGTTTTATCTCTTGGAGTTACTCACAGGAAATGAATATATGGAATCCAAAAATATTCACCCCAAAATCTATAAATTTATAGTTAAATTTAATTTATGTTATGCAGAAGCATTTTCAACAGCATGCAAGTAATGAGATAAGTGCATCTATCTCAGCCAGGCAACCAGGAGGAGAAATGATAGGTCTCTGGATACTTCTAAACGATATTTATTGTAGGAGAACTAAAATGCTATCAATGGGCAAAGCTATTATCCTAAGCAAGCTGTGGACTTCCTAGTAAAGCTGGAGTTTACCTGTGCAAGCTGGCTTCAATGTGGTAGAAGCAGATAACCAACTCTTGGAAATAGAATCTTCGGTGAATAGATTTCAAAAGGATTTCCTTATGGATGCCAGGTGTTTTTAGGTTACTGAACTTAATGTAAAAGCCGTTCACCTCCGGTGCTGTGACACTCTGACTAAAGAATCTGGCACAAACAGAACTGGAACTGTGCAATCTGCACTAAATGCCATGGGTATGTACAAAACCAGTTGGTTTCTGAACTCAGCAAGCATTATATTGCCTGCAACTTTTCCCGTAAGATTCCCCCGGTGTCCACACCTTATACAATGCACAATCCCCCCACATCTTTAAGCAATGCCTCAAGAATTCTTCAGTCTGAAAAAAAAAAAAAAGAATTTTTTAAATTTTTTTCATTCATAATTATTGTAGGAGTAAATTAGGACAAAAGCTGTGAAGTGCTGTTAAAAAAAAAAAAAAAGAAAGAAATGCAACACAAATAGAAGAAAATGTTATAATTAATTATGATTTTTCTTTACTGAGTCATCTGTTACATTTTATTCTGGCTGTAGACCTCAGTTAAATGCAGCATGAGTGTCATAATTATCATATTTAATTATGTAAGTGGATGAGATAGTTTATCACAATAAACAAATTGTCCTCAACAAAGAAGTCAATGCTAAAATCTCCTTACAGGATTTTTTACATTTGACCCCGTCCCTAATTCTTATTGCTGACTTTCCAAGGAAGTGGTGCAGACACGTGTACCTTTACAACTCCTCAAGGGCTTGTAATGTGTACCTCAGTTTCTGAGTCTGCTTACAGACAAACACAGTGGTTTGTTAAGTATGTAATTTAAGATTTTCAAAATAATAATTCTTATCAATTAGCAACTAAGAAATGCAAATAATCTTCCAAATAAATATAGACATTTCTGTGATTAACAAAAAAAAAAAAAGGATCCAAGCTCTCGATTATTTCACTGCTCTTTGCCATTACTCAATACAATATCATCTCTGTTCCCCTTTAAAGGTGCAAATCTCCAGAAGACACCTCCCAGGTGGTGATGAACAGAATTTTCAAAGCCACCTTGGCAACTTCCTCACCTCTGGTTTCTTTCCAATGCCTCTGCTGGCACTGGTGCCCTCCTCTGTCCAGGCCAGTTCCAGCCCCACGGCCAGTGCTGCCTGGTACTGAGCTCTCTGACTGCTCCAACTCAGGCTCGTATCCCTATGTGGAGCAAACATCACAAGAACTCAGTGTGCTGGCCCCTCGGGCAGTAGAAGGTGGGACGCTCTCAGTGGCCCAGTGATGCCGGTAGAATTTCTACTGTCATATGCACACGCGATCCCTCTAGGTCACATTTGGGTGCTGTCTTCCCAAGAGCTTCCCTGCGTTCCCTCCCAGTACCTCTCAGATTTTTGAAAAATGGATGTCTTTATTCTCTGGACTTAAGAACTTCAAATGAGGGGTGGGTAAGTAAATGGGGATCAGGGAAAGATCAGATTCGGAGAGGAGCGGGGGAAACTGAATGCAGACGTCGTTTGGCAGGTTCTCTAACACTTCCCGGCACTCCTGGGGCGTTTCTATGCGGCCAAGTCCTGCTCTGCTCTCTCCGGCCTTAAAGCCTGCTCTGCAGGCTACGCTCCTCACCCCCAGGGCCAGCAGCGCGCCCAGCTTCCAGCTTGACCTCATCTTAGGTTTGGGCAGAAACCCTACCCCTACAAGTCACATTCCCAGAGTCTTTCATTTGCTATGGAAGGAAAATCTGGCAAACCTGCTATATTATAACAAAATTAGGGAAACACTCATTTTACTTACAATTAAATATATACTTTAATCATTCATTTGTACAGCAATTCTTTCCAAATCTATCCTTCATTCTTGACGGAAATACAATCGATCTGTGCTGTTACTCTTTTCCCCTCCTTCTTCCACCCCAGAACAAATTTGCTTTCAATTCAGAAACTCTAAGGACTATGCTGTCTATATAGAAAGCTAGTCCATAATGTGCCCTGGCCAGAGGTGGCATTTCCCAAGGTCACCTAGTCAAAGGTGACCTTGTCTCTTGGCTGTGCAGTCGCTAAGCATTGATGTCAGGCATTACTGATCAGGCACATCTCTCTACTCATTCCTGATTTATGTAGCACCAGCAAATTCTGGGACAACCTCCCATGAATGCAAAGCCGAAGAGTCTTCTAACTGCAGATGAAGACCAAAACCGCCTCTTACTGGCTCTGTCCTCAGTTCTGTATCAGGCTTACTCCATTATATAATTAGCATCGTTATGGCTCTGAAATGTATACAAATTTATATTTAATTCAGAGAACAGAAAAAGAGTTTATTTTGAGTTAGCTAGCTACAAGTAAAAAAAAAAAAAAAATATATATATATATATATATATATATATATATGCAAATGTGCTCTCAAACACCTTTTGAAAAGATTTCTTAATTTGAGATCATTTTGGACTTTAAAACTTTCAAAAATAGTCCAAAGAATCACCCTGTAGTCTTCAGGTGGATTCCCAAATATTGATATTCTATCACATTTGTTCTATCATTCTCTATGTCTTAAAATGCAAATTTTTCTCAACAGTTGAGAATAACCCTATAGATATGATGGCTCCCTATTCTTAAATTTCAGTCTTACTACTCATGGTATAGTTATAAAATCAGAAATTAGTATTGATACACCACTGTGTATCCAGCAGCTCTTATATCAGTTTTGCCAATTGAGCCAGTGCTGTCTCCTATCATTACAACAGCTTGATGGTACAGCACCTGCCTGGCAAGTGTGAGGTCCTGAATTTGATTCCCAGTGCCCAAGACAGCAGTCTTAAAGGCTCCTGAGGGACACCATAGCTGCTGAGATTCTTCTCAAAGACAGGTCAGCACAAGAATCATCAGGCCCTGGTACAACACAGGTTTTTAGTCCTAGTCTAAAATACCCCAATATGGGCCACAATTTTCTTTCTAGTGCTGGAGATTAAACCCAGTCCCTTGTGCATGCTAGGCAAGCACTCTACCACTGAGCTACATCCTCAGCTCCAATAAAAGTACTTTGTAAAAACAATAGAATGATAAATAACAAATTCTCCTCTAGGAAAAGAGAGGCTCATGGCTTCTCAGCCTTTTGGCTAAGATCAAGTGAAAAGAGGCACTGGGTGTATCTATAAGGTGTCATTTAAATCTAAAGCAGGGGCTAGGGAGAAAGCTCGGTAGAATAGGTGCTTGCTTGCAAGCATAAGGGCCTCAGTTTAATCCCCGGTTCTGAAAAAAAAAAAATCTAAAGCAAATGCAGTAAGATGTTCAGATTTCAAAGTGCTGAGGGGTGGGCACACACTGTTGCTCATGATATTCTCTGTAACTTTCTGCAATTAGAAAATACAGTTTCCACAAATGAACAGTGTGAAGATGTTCTGTCGCTTGACTCTGCCACAGGTGTGGGGGGTTAGTTTTGACCAGTCCTTTCCCAGGCTTGTTTGCAGACTGGTAATGAATATGTTACATTATTCTCTGCCTCTCAGTTTCTTCAGATCTCAGTTTCTTCAGAGCTCTTTCATGTTTCCTTCCTTCCTTCTGGAAATATGTGGCCATTCCTCCCCATCACTTTGCTTGCTTCAGATACTTCGCTTGTTTGCTTGCTTTCTTTCTTTCTTTCTTTCTTTCTTTCATTTTTTTCTTACTTTTAGTAAGAAATCACAATGTATAACAATGTGACAGTTTCAAAACACATTAGTAGTACATTTCAATATTTGATACGATGCATATTGTTGTCTGCCTATTAGTTATACAGAGTACAGGGTGTAGATGTTATAATTTTTCAAATCATTATTGGTACAAACAAATTTCTTTCTTTTTCAATTATGAATGATAATGTGTCCTCCAAATGTCAAAGTGTAGTCAAATACAGCAAAATAGAAGCAAACTTAGCAAATAAGCAGCAAAGCTTCTTGTGGTTGTCATTTGTTATGGCTTGTGATCAGACATCCCCCCAAAGTTTCATGGAGTCATAGATGGGGCTTTGTCAGAGGTGGCTGCGTGTAAAGTGTGTGACACTGGATTGATTCCTAGTGAAGCAGTCGGAAACATTTGGCTTAAGGGTGCTGTCTTTAAATTGCATTTTGTCTTTAAAATAATGAGTACTCCTGCCTCCTTGGAAAACAGGCCACCTTTACTAAAGACTTGGCATCACCAAGTTGGTGCATGGGATCTTTTTGTGGGGTGCTGATACTACAAGAATCATTAGCAAGAGCTCCTCTAAATAGCCCTAATCTCCCCAATATTCTTCTTGGGGGGCCACCCTAACCTTGGATTATGGGAATCATTATTATTCTTGGCCACTGTCACTCCAAATTTTAATATTGGAATTGGCATTCTTTCTATAGCCAATCAAATATGATCACAACAACTCACCAAAATACTGCTGTTTCAAAAATGAATGACTAGAGTCATGGTAATTTTCTTAATCTATTTTAACTTCTATATGTTTCTATTTAACACTGGTCTCTCCATAATCACCCCTTCCCTGAAATATGTATTTCAAGTGATGGGCAGACCAGGAAGCTATTATATAATTATATGGGTGGTGCAATTATGAAATAAACACACTTTTAAAATGCTAAACCAATGTCTAGCAGCAGTGTAGGTTTTTGAATCTACACCCTTCTCCTTGAGATTGGACCCTCCTGTTATCAGCTAAGGGATATTGACTAGACCAGTTCTACAAGCTTCAGCTTAGCACACTGGAATGGTTCACAGTCCCTAATCCCATGAGATCGATACAGACCTTAAAAACTAATACATACACACTCAATATATTCTACTGTCTTAGCTTCAATCGGGTACAACACCATATGATAGACTGGGTGGTATAAACAATAAAAACGTATGTTCTGACAGTACTGTAGGATAGAAATCCCAGACCAAGGTGCCAGTGGTGTAGTTTTGTCCTGAGACCTCGCCTGGCCTGTGGATGGCCATCTTCTCTCTGTGTTCTCTGTGACCTTTTCTGTGTCCAGTCTGTGTGGCAATGGGTGGCTCTCTAATGTTACACCAGTCCCAGCCAAGCAGGGCTCCCACCCTTATGACTTCATTAACCTTATTTAACTTCTTACAGGACTTGTTTCCAAAAGTGGTCACATGGTGGGGGCAAGGCTTCAATCTGTGAATTCAGGGGAACACAATTCAGTCCACTGCACTTATTATTAGATATCTTAAGACAGCCAGAGTATTTTAAAGGACATATTTATTGTTTTTATTGGCCTACAGAAAGCCTTGATCTCTATGCTCTGACCTGCATTGCGTGGAAATTTGTATAGATGGGTGTAACTAAAATAAAGAGATCTTCTCATGTTTTCTTTTTTATAGAGTAGTAACTAGAAGTTTGTGGTACTTTCCATTCTTCATTTTGTATGAAACAAAGCATAATCATTGTTTTCTGTGATCCTCCAAATAGCTATAATAACCACTGTCCACAGCTGTGCAATGTTTTAACAAGTGGACACTGTGTTCAACACGCAGAAGAGTACAATAAAAAATTTTGATAATGGATTGGCACATTATCAAAACATAAGACTATACTTGGAATGGTGAAAAGTATGTCCCTGGAATCTACTGAATATTTTTGAGAACTTATGATCCCCAAAACAACATCTCAACTTAATACACATGACAAATATAAATGTCTGCAAAAGATCCATATTGCCAATTTACCATGGAGTTTGAAGTGGCAAGAACTGAGTGTTCTCTATATTCTAAAATATTTTCATTATTACAAAGCAATATTTTGGTGCTTCAGAAAGTATAGATAATAAATAAAAAAGCAATATGTATTAACTATAGTATACTACCTAGATAGAACCACAACTAAATTGGTCATATTATATCACATTTCATATAGGTTTTTCCTAACTCAGCTTTTAATACACAACTTAAAAAAACTGGACACTTTTCATCTTTAGTGTTGTGTTAGTGTACTGTGATTGCTCTATTAAACTACCACAAATTTGGGGTCTAAAAACAACACAATTTTGTCATCTTAACAAAGCTGAAGATCACAAGAGTTAAATGTCTCTCACTGGACTAAATGTGTCAATACACTGTGTTCCTCTCTGAGATTTCAGGGTAGACCCCTTGTCCTGCCTGTCCCAGCTTCTGGAGGCTGCCAACTCACTTTGGCTCACAGTCTCTCCCACTTAAAGACCAGCAGCAGGAGGAAGTCCCTCTCACATTGTGTCACTTCAACTCAGACTGTCCCATCCTCTTGCCCTTGTAAATACCCTGTCATTACACTGGGCTTGGCTAGATCATCCAGGATCAGGTGACCGTCCTCACATGATCAACAAATCAGCATGTACAATTCTATTTCCATCCTTATATTCTGTTTGCCACGTAATGAATCATGGCCACAGCGTCCAGGAAGAGATGTGGATGCGTCTCCTCCTCTGAATAGGTAGACCACTGTTTTCTTTTTAATTGCCATCAAATTGGCAAATAGAAATGTACATTTTGATTCTTTTATTTTTGCTTCTAATAAATTAGGGCTTTTCATATTTAATACTGACCACCCATGATTCCTCTTTTTCACAATGCATATACTGTGACTGCTGGACCTTTGTTAAATCATGAAATCAGCAATCTGGGCAAAGGACCTGGGGTAGGGTCCTCAGTACTGCTGGCAGCCGGCCTGATCTTCCCCTGTGCTGTGCTCACACTACGCTACACTCCAGATGGTCAGAACTAAAACTTTTGGAGCAGGTCCTGGTCTCCAACGTAGTTCATCTTGAGTGTTGAGTGGCAAACGCTCCCAGGAGGACTCTTCATCTATCTCCATGAGTCCTTTGCACCCTTAAATCTTCTACTGGTATGTTTTGGTGTGAGTAGTTTTGAAGAACGAAGTTAGGATTCCATTTCTGAGTCAACAGAGAACACCTGGTGCCTATTGTCCATATTTGTCAGAACTGGCCCAGAATATTATATTCGACACTCCCTTTAAGAGCTGCTCTTGCATTTATGTTAGTCATCATTAGTTAATGCCCTTTGTTCATTGTTCTTCCTTACCTTCCAGAGAAAATCCCTGAGTCAGAAACTTGCTTCCAGTCTCTGAGTTGTGCTGCATGGGCTGGGTGGAGGCTGAGCATAGCAACCAGAGTCTAGGATGCTCAACATGTCAGCGCACATGTGGCTAAGTGGCCAGACATCTCTGAACATTTTATGGATAGGTTCTGACCCTAGCATGAATTGCTGAACTGTTGTGGTGGTCATGTAATATGGCTCAAGCCCTTAAAATAATAGTGTGTCTTCCCCAAAATCACCTCAGCCTTCTTCTGCAATTCAGCCCAGGGTGCACTTTCCTTTCACCTTTCCCTCGGCCTCAGGGAAGACCTCAGTCAGCTCCTCAGGTATATCTAAACATTTCCCCCAAAACTCCACCCCTGGCAAAAGGCCATGAAAGCGTCAGCCTCCCTTTGTTCCAACTCAGAGAATCCCTTATCTTCCTCAGATTCTCTTTGGGTCCTCAAAGATAATAAAACCCCACTATAGTTCGTTTATCCTCTGAGGTTCCAGTGTTTCTTGAAAGTGTTAATGTTTAATTGTTTGATCAATCTTATATAACTATACCTATTAATCTGAACTGATCCAATGATGAAAATATGTAATATAATCATTGTTAAATTTTTCTGGTTTTTGAAATTCTGTACTATATGTACTCTTATTTGTTACTGTTTTTATATCTTTGTTTCTACTATGTTTAGTTTTTAAAATAAAAAATAAAGCCCCTCTCCCTTTTTCCTTCTGTCTTATCTCTTCTGCGATGCCATAAAAAAACCTATTACTTACACTTCTTCATCTTTTTCTCAGCACACTAATTGAAGCAATGGAGAAAGATCCTGTGGCTGAGGCAAGAGGAAATCCAGAAGTGAAAAACAAAACACTGGGACTGCTCATTTGGAATGTACCTCAGATAGTTGTGCAAATCCCCAGGAAAAGGCAGATACCTGGGGATGTGAGAAGGGAGGGTGGAGGGGGAGGAAGAGTAAAGATCATTAATATGTGCTATGTATATGTACAAACTCCCCAAGATGAATGTAATTAGGTATCATAAGCATATACTAGGAAAAATAAGAAAATTACATCATTAGCATATTTCCATATGGATTATATGATAATAGCATTAGAAAGATAACAGAGAAACACAAAGATAACATTGTCCATTTAACCTATAATATTAACAGCATCAGCAAAGAATATTACTTGGAACATTTAATTTTATAAAAATAAAAATAATGACAATGGGCTAAATTTGAAAACTGTGAAAAGATTGATTCCACTGTAATTCAGTGAGGCTGCTTTGGGGCCTCTGGACAGTTTGCATGGCCAACTCTCTGCACCTCAAAGCCCAAACTCCTTGGCAAGGGAGAACACCAAAGCCTTCTTCTTTTTTTTTTTTTTTCTTTTTATGATTTAATATTTTTATTGTTTAAATTTAACAATGGTTATATTACATATTTTCATCATCAGATCAGTTTAGATTAATAGATATAGGTATATAACATTGATCAAACAATTAAACATTAACACTTTCAATAAACATTACTTTTTTTTTTTCTTTTCCCCTTTCTGTTTTTTTAAAGTTGACACATTGCATATTGTCCTCACAATAGTTCTACAGAGCACAGTGTGTGGGCATGACCCACCTCCTTATTGATGTTGCTAAGAAGAAAAAAGAAAAAAAAAACAGAAAAGAAAAGAAAATTCTTCTCTTTGGACTAATAGGAAGCAGATGCATACACATTCAAATGTTCTGCAATTGCAGTGGGCCACCAGTGAAGCTTGTAACGTTGGAGGCTATTGAATCTAAGCCTCCTAAAGCTCATCTCACCAGTCTAGCTCTGCATTTCATGCATTGTAAGTAATTAAGCTTTTCTTTTCTTTCTTTCTTTCTTTTTTTTTCTGGGTGATCAAGGGCAAATCAAAGCAAGACCTGTATAACAAAACATTCATTTTTCAGGCCTTCTGATGATACCTGTTTCTATGCTTTTTTAGAGCTTTTCTTTCAGAAGCCAGTCTGATTTTCTCACTAAGCCTGAATGTCATCTAACTCTGATTGTCACGATTTCCTTGAAAAAATACATTTACCAGACCAATAAGAAATGTCCCCAGTGTCCCTGAGCATCTGATCTGCAGAACTGAGTGGGTGCTGTGGATGCCAGAGTCAGGGAGCCTGCTCCATGACTCAGCCCCCCAGCAGTTTGACTCTGCCCACTAAGCTTCCTTAACTTAAAATAAAGAATGATAATGACATCCTCAGAGACTGTGGAAAGAATTAAGTCAATCAGTACACGCAAGTACTAAAAGAGGTAGACAGAAATTATTAGTTTAGTTGAGTGTGGTGTCACATATCTTTAATCCCAGCACTTGGGAAGTTGAGGCAGGAGGGTTGCTGTGGTTTCAAGCCAAACCTGGGCTAAGTTCCAGGCCGCCCTGAATTACACAGCAAGACCGCACCTTAAAAAACAAAACAAAACAAAACAAAAACTAGTCTAATGACATGAACAAACAAATACGTTATAAAGCCAATTGAATATTTGGTCTGTCTAGAAAAGGTAGAGAAAGGGAAGAAGAGGAGAGGGGAAGAGGATGAGGGAGGGAGTAAAGGGAAAAGGAGAGGTAGGATTATGAAAAGGAAAGGAAGGGAAGGGAAGAGGAAGGAGAAACAGAAGGGGGAGAAATAGCAAGAAAAATGAGCCAATGCTCCGAGTCAAAAACTAGATACACACAAGTAAGACGGTTCCGCTCTGACTTTCAAATGCCATGGACAGACCCATGTGGTGCATTCAAGATGAAAGTCTTACAGAGGGCAGAGTGTTGTCTCTAGCTCCCTACCTCTGTTCACAAACACTTGTCTAAAATTCTCAGAATTGTAATCCAGGAAATAGTCAAAATCTGTAACTCTGAAGAAAGTAAGATGATTTAGTGCATTGGTTCTTCAGATTAGAATTACACAGAGTGACTTTCTAAACTCAAACTCCTAGCACTTCCTTGTGCCACCACCATCAGCCATTCCCTGAACAGTCGCTCGGTATTTTTTTCATTAACTTTATTGAAAATCAGTAATTATATGGCATATTAAGATTATAGAGAAATATTGAAATGTGAAAGATATACTATGTATGCAAGTGAATTTTAGAGAAATATTTCTAAAATTAATACATAGAATGAGATTAATAATAGAGTACACACTGTAAATAAATTATTTACAAATTTAAATGAATATAACAATAAAAATTGTCTAAAATAAAGGAACAGTTTACAGATCAGTCATATAATAGTTCACCCTGTGCCAAAATCAAGAAATTTACGTTCATATAATTAGAATTCTCAAAAGAGAAAAGGGTAGGCAATGAAGATTTAAAATTTCTAAATTTAGTTGAAAATATAGCACCACATTTCCAAGAAAAATGAACTTTTTGCACAAGAAATATGCATAAAGCTATACCAAGACATGCAAAACTGAAATTGTGTCCGCATTCTTACTCCTACATACTTGACTGAGATTATGATTAACCTATGTAATAGCCTTTGAATGAAAAGTAAGACGATATATCTGCGTTGTCTCAATACATGAACCATTCACTTGCGCTGTTACCAAAACTCACAGCATGTCTATTCACCAGAAGAGAAGCAGCGTCTTACAGAATGAATGTTTCTTGTAGACACTTGGTCCACCATTCAATCTTCTAAGTCTATGTCAGAAATATTCTTCGGTTGTTACACACTTCAGCTGCAACAACTATTTCTGAATTTTTGTTCCTAGTACCACTGAGTCCTAAGAAACTTTTAAATTTTTCTTCCTTTAGGAGAACCAAGAAACATTTCAGAAGCTCTGCAAATTCACTTAATCAGCTAAGACTTTCCCAGAAACTGTAATGACTTGATCTCTCATCTCAGAGCAGCACTGGGAACATGGAGCAGTCCAATGGGTGAGGCAGAAATGTAATCAGAAAGACATGGATAAAGGAAAGGGGTCCCCTGCCATGCCAACTCCATGGACATGGCTATGTGCTGAGACGTGTATTCTCCATCAAGACTTAATAGCATAAGAGATAGGTCTTCCTATGTGGGACAATGACATTTGTCACTTCTACCAGTTGGCCAAAGGCAATCCACGAAGGCGAATGTGTGAATTCCTCCTCTCCAAGCACTGCTCACCCTCGCCTGTACACACACAGCAGCTCACAGCACTTCTGCACAAAGGTGACCTGGGTTGTGTGTCAAGCATTTGCCTCTTGCCCACACAGCAGGGCCTATAACTCTACCCCAGAAAAAGTGTTCCTGTACTCTCTCTTCTAAAAGCACATCAGGAAAATATCACTGTTGACAAAAGAAATTTGTCTTTCACTGCCAGAAATGCCAAAAACAAAGAATCTAATGGCAGGTACTAATACCCTCTTAGAAAGCTGAGTGAGTTCACCAATGTTGTATTTATAGCTATGCTTGTGATATATAACAATCACATTCATCCTGAGGAATAGGTACATACACATATCACATCTTAAGGGCTTTTTAACACTGGAGTTCAGGGCTAATGTGGCCAGGTCAAGTTTTGTGAAAGTTCCTACATCCAGGATAGTGGGAAAAGCTGCCATGAATATTCAAAATCTAGATCAGAGAGCTTCCTGGAAGGGACATGAGTCTCCAGTACCTCAGAAAGGTGATGAGGAACAAGAAACATGACACCTATCAAGTTAGAAGATAATAAGCAAATATTAGTTTTCTTATTCAATATGTGCTTTCAGTCTCTGGATGTTTCCTACAGGGAATCCACCATTCCTGGCCATGTTCAGGCAGTGGAGATCAATCAGTGGGAAGTTAGTGACCACCACATGAAGAGGGTAGTGCTCAGTGGGTGCCATGCACTCATCAAAACCCTGTCAGCTAGTGAATTCCATCAATCCTCTATCAACCTATGAATTCTGCACTATAATTGTACCTCCTTTCCAGTATGGTGACTAAGGTCCAGGGTAAAACAATGATGTTTATATTTGACACATAAAAGTCTAGAGAGAGAGAAATAGTAACATAGAGGAATCAGAAGATACAGTGGATAATCTTGGCTGTCAACATGAGATGATAATCTGGGGACTAATGAACCAGCTGGAACAAAAGTGAAAGGCAGAAGCCCCACACACGCATGCTACTTCCTTCTTTTACTTATTGCATCTAAGAGAGTACAAATTGTAAAAAAAAAAATGTCATAAATGATACATTACTTCACCAAATAAATCAATAGGCATTCAACAATGGTTGGTGCACTCCACAATGTTGTCTTCCAATCAGTTGTTCAGAAGACCATCTATAAGCAGGAAAATTTGGTAAATATAAAAAATTTAAATTATGAAAATTCAAAAGGGCAAGAAACAAAATTAAATAACAATTGCCCCCTCTATAGACCATCAGAAACCTGCAGTACAATTATCCAAGCTAGCCTACATGCACACATAAATCTATCTCTTCCTCCCACTGCTCTCCTTTTCCTCACCCCAGTTGTTCCTTCCCTTTGAGCAGCTTCTCCCCTTTTCACAGTATCTTTTGTACCTTTCAGATTTTATTTATTCTTTCAGGATCCTACACTAAGGAGACAATACAATGTTTGCATATGTGGGATCTCATTTCACTTATGAGTATAGTATCTAGTTGCATCCATGTACTTACAAACGCTTCAGATTTATCCTTTTATAGCTGAGTAGCACTCCAGCATGTAAAAATACCACATCTTTTTATTCATTACTCAGTTGATTGGCATTTAGGTTGTTTCCAAGATTTAACTACGGAAAAATCATGCTGCTATAAACATGTGTGCATATAATTCACTGTGGTATGATGTTTTCAGTTCTCCTAGAAGAAAAAAAAAAAAAAAAAAAAAAAACCTAGGGAGGGAATAGCTGAGTTTAATGAGACCTCCAATGCTAGTTTTTACAGAGAAATATCCACGGTGATTTCCATAGTGGGTGGATCAGTCTATACTCCCAAAAACAATGGAGAAGAGTTCCTTTTTCTCCATAGCTCTTCTAGAATTTGCTATTGGTTGAGTTTTTTATGACATCCATTCTTTCTGGGGTGACAGAATCTCAGTGTTGTTGTAATTTACATTTATTGAATGACTAATGATGTTGAGCATTTTTCATATATTGTCCACTTATATTTCTTCATCTTAGAAATCAGTATACACCTCAGATGCTCATTTTTGGGTTGGGTCTTTTAATTTTGAGGACCTGATTTTTAAATTTTTTTATATATTCTAGGTAGAAGTCCTTTGTCTGAGAGACAGTTGGCTATAAATTTTCCCCAATTTGTGTGTTTTCTTTTTACCTATTAGTGATTAAAAAAAATACTGGGAGTCAAACCCAGGACCTTGTACTTGCCAGGCAGGCCCTTATGCCACTGTGCTATATCCCTAGCCCAGTGATTTTTTTCTTTGATGCATAGGAACTTTACCAAAATCTAGATCCCAGTTGCTGGTTCTCTGAAGTATTTCCTGTGCAGTTTGGTTTTTGTTCATAAATGTTCTTCCTACCCCTATGTCTTTAAGTTTTCTAACACTTTTTCTTCCAGAAGATTTCATGTTTCTGTTTTATTGTATAAGTCTTTGATCCATTTTGACTGTAGTTTAGTGCATAGTGATAGGCATGATTCTAATTTTAGCCTTTGGCATGTAGAAAGCCAGTTTCTCCAGCACCATTTATTAAAGAAGCTGTCTTTCTTCCAGTGGATATGTTTTGCCCCCTTATCAAAGATAGAGTAGATTTATAGTTGTGTCTATATCTTCTAAGCTATTCCATTGATCCTCAGGCCTGTTTTTTGCCAGTACCATGATGATTTTATCATAGTATCTTCGTAGTTTTTCTTTCAAGTCAGGGATTATGAAACTTTCTGCCTTATCCTTTGTTGTTCAGGATTGCTTTTACTATTCTAGGTCTCTCCCAGTTCAAGATGAATTTTGGGAATGTTTTCTCTAGGTCTATGAGGTATACTCATGGTATGTTAATTGGGATTGTATTGAATCTGCATAGCAATTTTGGGAGTATGGTCATTTTTAGTATATGTGCTGCCGAAGCGAGCACTGAGTATGGTCATTTTTAGAATGTGGATTCTTCCAATCTAGGAGCAAGGAATATCTTTCTATTTTCTAAAATCCTCTTTGATGTCTTTTCTCAGAGTACTTAAACTATCACCATATAAATCTTTTACTTACTTTGTGAGATTGATCTTAAGTATTTCCTCTTTCTTTGGATGTTATTTTGAAAGGCATAGTTTCTCTTCTGAAGCAGGTATAGTTTGGGGCTTTGGGGATTTCATTGTTTGTTTTTGAGGCTATAAGCATCTGTGAATATCAGAGTTCAGGCTCTGTACTACTTGAACATGAGCTTGCACCCTGACTCTCCAGGGTGCTTCCTGGCTTTTAACCTTGGACTGGGGCTGCAGCACTGGTCCCACCTGTCTCACATTTCTCTTTGCATGGACTAAGCATGTGCTGACTTCTCCAGCTCTCCAGCCTGCAGAGAGCTACAGTGTGGCTCCCCACACTCTGATCATGTCAACCAATCTAATAAACCTCCTCTTATAGTCACATATACATTCTAACAATTTGAGTGCCCCAACAACCCCAGTGACACAGAAAATGACAGAAAAGCAAGAAAAGACCAGTAAATTGTGTTACACTGCCTCAACACCAATTGAAGGAAGCCCATCCAAATGATTAAAATACCCAGTCAATAAGGTATTTTTAATAAATTATTATTTCTTTTCACATACAAGAAGCATAAAAGACCCTAATAACATGGCAAACAGGGAATATTCATATGACACAGTAAACAGTTATTCCAGCACTAATGGAGATGTCATGTGAGAACACTATTTAGATGGCTGAGTACAGAAAATAAGTGAGATTGTCTTGGGTAATTCTGGTGAGCATGATTCTGCTGCTTCAGACCAGACCTGAGACTCCTCTGAACAAGCCGTTCTGCCCATGGACAACAGCTGCATCCCATTCCAGAGACTCCCAGGCAGTTCTTCAGGGTGCACGCTTGCCCGGTCAGTCCACAGCAGCACAAGCTCTTCCCTCACAAGCCCTATCCTAATGTTTCCAGCTGTTTCTGCTCCTCTGGGGGAATTCCAGCTAATACAGTTCTAAAATGTTATCTGTATTTAATGTGCTATAAAAAATAAATAACATCTTATAATTATATAAAATCTAATATTACAATCCCTATATTCAATTGATTTTAAAATTTTCCTTGCATTCTTGTTTACTTGCAAACTTTCTCAGAACAGTGACTCAGAAATCATTTTTACTAACCCAAAATCAACTCTAAATTTCAATGTCATTTGAATTATTCTGGGCAAATTCTAAATGGTAGAATCCCACTAAAACTGTGGGATGTTGAAAGAGAAAGACTTCACACATCCCATACACACACATTTATTAGATGACACATTCCCAATTCCTAGTTATTTTCACTTATTTAAGTAGCATTAATTGAATGCCCCTGACATCCTGAACACCATTCAACTTTGGGACTTTGGGCCACAACATCTTTGCATCTCAGGTTGCTCATCTGTAAATTCAGGATACAAACAGTGCCTGCCTAATAGGGATACTGTGATCATTGCATTAACTGCTATTTATGACGTGCTTAAACTAGAGACCAGCACATGATACAATGCATTGAGTCTGTAGGACAGGGAAGCCAGCATGTACATCACAGAGCAGGTTGCTGCCAGAAGGATTTGATTATGTAAGGAGCACTAGGTGCAATTCTGAGCAATGCTGAAACCAGTTTGAGCAGAGCCGGCAGGCAGGAATGAGGAAAGCTTGCTATGCTTACCTTAATTAAGCCGCCTGCCTGTGGTAGGTGGTCCTTCATAGAATATGGGAAGAATGAGAACCACCTTTAAACAAAGTAGTCTAGACCTACCTCTAAAACAACATATGCAGTATACCTTGCACATTACCTGATTTGTGTGTCTACAATCTTATCTTTAAACCAGGATCTCCTAATTCCCCTTCCCCTCACCTGCTAACATGCTGCTAAAGAAATGCCATGAGCAGCAGGTACTGCCACAGTAGCAGCAGCCTTGAGGCGCAGGCACTCAGGAGAAGTGTTCTTAGATACACACTGCTGCAAATGCTGGCAGTATTAACTCTTTTCTATCTTCTTCATGCTTTAGTTTCTGGCTCCAGACTGATGTAGGAGAATGTTCTTTTCAGGGCTAGCAATTAACTCTTAGAGCAAACAACCCAACTTTGACGGGAAATTAAGCATGTCAGTGTCCACACACCTTACCACATCCTTTGTCTGTTACACACATCCCCAGAGGCAGTGTTCCTCTTCCCTCACCATCCCAGGGCCAGGTATCAGGCAACTAGAGATAGCCTGTATGCCCCAGAGCCCACTGGAACTGCTCTACACATCAGTCAGCAGTCTGCCAAACCTGCCTTGCAGATCCCCAGTAAAGGCTGTGTCTCTAATTTCTCTCTCATCCTCCTGTGTCAGTCACATGGGTGTATCCTCATATATTTAAGGTTTACAACATCATGTTTTGAGATATATAGCATACATATATGCTATGAAGTGATTACTAAAGTCAAGCTGTTATGATTTGTATCTATATGTCCCTGACAATTTCATGTGTTCATAGATGGTGCTTTTGGAGGGTGACTGTATTATGAGTGTGTGATACTCGGCGTTGGGTTGGTCCACTGATTGGTTTAATGGCTGGGTGTGATGTTGAAAGTTGGAGTGTGGCGGGAAGAGGTAGATCACCGTGGATGAGGCCTGGAAGGATCTCCACCCCTCCTCCTGCCTTGATCCATTGCTGTTTTTTGTTTGCCATGCCATGAACTATTCTTGTCTGCCATACCCTTCTACATGCCAGCCTTCCTTGGAACCAGCCAACTATGTAAAGAAATCTCTACAACCTGTGAGCCATAATAAGCCTCTTCTCTTACCTAGTGGGTGTTATTTATTTTGTCCCAGCAATGAGAGAGTAAGTAAGATAGATTTTGATTCGAGGAAATCAGAATTGTTACTTGACTCTGTGTGACAGTGTGGTTCGGGAATCTTTGGAACTGGCTTGTGGGAAGAATTTGGAAAACTTTAGATATACCAACTGGAAAAATCGCCTGAGGATGCTATGAGAGGTTGTGGTTAGGACTCAGAAGAATAGAATATTGACTTCAATGCAGCTCAAAAAGCCCAGGTCCAGCCAGGCGTGGTGGCGCACGCCTGTAATCCCAGCACTCGGGAGGCTGAGGCAGGAGGATCGGTGTGAGCTCGAGACCAGCCTGGGCTACAAAAGTGAGCTCAAGGCCAGCCTCAACTGCATAGTGAGACCCTGTCTCAAAAAGACAAATAAAAAAAAAAAAATTGAAAAAGCCCAGGTCCAGAGGTAGTCATAGGAAGAACTTCACTGGTAGTTAGACTCCAAGCCATGTGTATTTTGCTCTGGCAGAAAGTCATCTGCATTTTGCCCATGCCCAGAGACTTTTCAGGGGACTAAGGATAAGGTAGCAGACTAAATTAACCTGGCAGAAGAAGGTTCAAGGCAGTTTAATGTCAAGGCAGTGGCTACTGTCGGGGGCTTTCAGCCAGCTGTACCTTGAAAATCAAGAGCAAACAGCCCAGAACAGTCCTGAGGGTTGGGGATTTATCACAGGGGTGCAACATCTACCTGGCAAGCATGAGGTTATGAGTTTGATTCCCAGTAATCAAAAGAAAAAAAAAGTTTTGAATTTGGTCAGAAAGGAAGTTCTGGTAAAGTTTAGGCCTGTAAAGATGGGTCAGAGGAGAGCATTGTTACTGATACTCTTGGCATTAAAATATTTTGGAACATGATAAGAGAAAGATGGATGAAAAGCATAACAAAAAATAGTAAGATTCCACCCTTTGCAGGCTCAAAATCACTTCACTTTGAGAAGCAAGCCCCAGTACACCACAGCCCAGAATGATGGTTCCTATGAACTGAAAATTGATTTGCCAGGATTCTCTTCACCATGCTCAGCCATCCAGGCACACAGGGGCTTCTGCCACTCCCAGCCAGATGCAAGAGCACTCAGCTACTGCTTCAGCTAGCAACAGGCCTTGGCTCCATCCACTTGATGGTGGTTTTAGGTGCACGCAAAATATAAGAATTCTGGGGATCAAGATTATCCCCAGAAATCTGGGGATTTCAGCCAGATTATCACCAGATTTCAAAATATCTGGGATGCCAAGCAATGATCCCTGAGAGGGCAGTGTTTAAATCCATGAATGTAAAGTTGAGAAATCAGTGAAGATCCTAGAAAGACACAAAACCCAGGAACATGGATCACCCGAGGAAGGTTGTAAGGAGTCCTAAAAGCTGACTCAAGAGAGAGGCCACAAGTGCTCCAGCCAGTGGCAGTGTGTAGAGGTGCAGCCATCCGAGCCCTTTGAAGTTCACATTTGCCACAGATTGTCCAAGATTCTGGACAAGGAACTATAGGTTTAATGTTTATCTTGCTGGATTTCTGTCTTGCTTTGGCCCCATTCCTTTCTGTCCTAGTTTATGTTTTTTAACTTTATTAAATGAAGATACTGGTCATATGCCATTTATGTTGAAAATGTTTAACTTACTTTTCATTTTTACAAAAGTTCACAGCTAAGAGTTCGCTTCTCTCAAATCTCAGAGGAAACGTTGGACTTAGACTTCTCAGCAATTCAGGAACAATTAGGATTTTGGCAGTTCTAAGAGATCAGCTAGGTCAACCCACAGCCCCTCCTGCTCTGTATCCAGTAAGAGGGATGCAGAGGCACAGGATTTTAACTGCTGTGGCACTGGCCCATGAGAGAGGAAACTGAAGCAAGCCAAGAACCCTGGGATGATGCGAAGAGAGCAACAGAAGCAGTGAGTCAATGTGGTGGAAAAACTGATGGTCAACTTGCAACCCCCAGCTAAAGCAAATCAGCAGAGTCCTGAGTGAGAACAGCCCACCAAAGGAGTGTTGCCAACAGCATAAAAGGAGAACTGGAAGACAAGTTTCTGGAGCAGTTGATTCTCCTAGAGAAGCTTGTTTAGCTGATTTCCCCAACACAAACTCAGCTGTTACCAGCAGAGGAGCTTGAGTAATCACTGTGGCTAAGGATGTTCGTGGTTCTTTTGTGGGAGCTTTGGTCCTGACATTGAGTGTCACTTCCTGGCTCCCATGCAGATCACTCAGCCTGCTGGCACACAGCCTTCATCTCTCTGTTCAGACTTTCTAGCTTCCATCGCTGATGTGTGGGCCTTCCCACTGTGGATTCTTGTTATAGATTGTATCAGTTATTGTTGTGGGCTTTGGGCCTCCAGTTAGACTGGTGAGGCACATTGCCATGGTCTTCAGCTGGATTCATTCAGGGCATTGCTGTGGAATAGAGGATCTCAGATAGACTGTTTAGGTCTCTACTGCATGGACAGATCTCCTGTACAATTCTGACTTGACTTTTGGGGTGAATACTATAAAACAACTTTATAAATTGTGTGTCCTGTATTAAAATTATCCCCTTGAAACCCCTAACTCTAACAGTTAGTAAGGCTAGAGACCACAGGGTCACAGAGGAAAGGGATCAATGATATACAGTGTACCTAAGGAGAGTTACCTAAAGAGAAAACATTCTCTCAGGCTTTTACAGAGGGCAAACCGGTCAAGCAATGGCCGTGACCCATCCATATGGCTGACAATAACAAAAGTTCTACAAAATGCTGGACATGGTGTCAAGGTAAATCCTGAAGGGATTAAATGACCTTGTCAGATACAAAAGTTTGTGTTTTGTTATGTAGGTCTTGCTTTAACTTGGCCTTACCCATCCAGCAGAAAAGTTTAACCATGAGGCATAAAAAGCAAAGCCAGATTAGCAGAATGAGTTGTAAAAGGCTCATTTCAGCAGCTTCTGACATTGCCAGTTCTGCTGATAATCCACTACTATTATGGTAGTTGATGATGACAGCGAACAGCAAGTGCAAAACAGAGGAGGAGCAGGAACAGTGCCTACAGAGAGCGAGTCTGTCTCCCTTAAACTGCATTCAGACTGTCTGCCCCAGGCTGGATGTAGCACTCATACTCATAATCCCAGTGGATCATGAGTTAATCACAAACTCTAGAAGTCCGGCTCACGACTGCATGAGGCTTTGAGGGAGTTACTAGACACAAACCATAACAGCCTAGAAACATTTTTCAATAGCACAAGTCAAAACTATTATTTTTGGGCTGGGAATATAATTCAGCAGCATAGTGCCTGCCTGGAAAGCTCAAGGTTCTGAGTTCAATTCCCAGGGGTGGGGGGACTACCATACTCTTGTACTAGATTGGAGGGGGTGCTATGGGGCTTCTTTCCATATATTTTATATCTTGAACAAAGGACTGGACAAAACACACAGAAAAGGCAGCAAAGATACACATTTATTGAAAGAAGATAAGGTAGTATGTTCTAAGGACAAGAAGGGGCTGAGGACATAGCTCAGTGGACTAAGTGCTTGCCTGGCAAGCACAAGGTCCTGAGTTCAATCCCTGGTACAACCAAAAAATAAAAAATAAAATAAGGAAAAGAGCTACACAGGGCAAACCCTCACAGCAGCCGGCAGGATAAGAAAAACAGGGCCTCTTGTACCCCAGATTTCCACGTTGGCTTTCTCCTCATGTGTATAAGGCTTTGGAACATTTGTCCTGCCTAAAATTCACTTGGTTTCACACCAAATTTAAACTGTCCTATCAAAAGACTGGCTTGGCACTCTGGCAGATGCACATGAAGAACTAAAAAGAACAACTTCTAATTGGTGACAACAGCACCACATTGAATTGAAGGATTAAAAATAGCATTTTTCTGATGGGTCCACTAGATTCAAGTTAGGGATTCAAAACAGAGCTCTTCTGCTTAGCCCTCAGTGCTCAGGCACAACCTGATGGCATTTGGGAGTCTGTGTTCTTTTTTTTTTTTTTTTTTTTTTTTTTTGGTCTTTTTGAGACAGGGTCTCGCTATGCAGTTCAGGCTGGCCTTGGGCTTACTTTTGTTGTCCAGGCTGGTCTCGAACTCACACCAATCCTCCTGCCTCAGCCTCCCAAGTGCTGGGATTACAGGCATGTGCCACCATGCCTGGTGGGGGCCTGTGTTTTGTACATGAGCCTCTTTTTAGGAAACATTTCACTCAACTTGCTAGCCAAGGAATTTTATAATCTTCAACACGTTCTTCTGTAAGTTGCCCAGATAAATGTCCTATCTCACTCTAAGGGGAAAAAAAAACACAGCTCTGCTTTATAATCTTATCAGATCAATGTAAGTCATAGTCACATGAATTGATGTAAGATTTTCCCAGCTCTGTGCCCTCTTTTTTTTTCTTTTCTATACTATGCTCATTCTTCAAAGGATGCGTCTCCTTTATGAATTACAATTACCACTGCTATTTTTTACAAGCCAATTAAAACAAACATTTTACTTTAGAAAAGGAAATGTACCTTTTCCCCTAGACCCATGCCAACTTTCATTCCATACCTTGCCCACTCATTTAATCAGTGATGATCTTTATGAGCAGTTGAAAAGATATCAGGGAATTAATGACTCATTGCCCCTCCAGAGCTCTTACAGGTCAAGGGCTTAGGATGTGCCCCTGCCTCTACACAAGGGGATGCTGAAGGAACTCTGAATGAGTTATACATGCTCTTTTATAACCTGCTGTCCGTAGCTCAAACACAAGGAAATGAATCATAGGGCTTGGCTGAGACTTGCTACTTCTGTCTCCATACGAAGCAATAAGGATCAAACCAATGGCTGCCTGATAAACAACCAGGAGCCAAGAGTAGGAGACTAAAAGAATTTAGCTGACACCTTTTGAAGTAAAAATTTCAACTTGATAGAAGTTACATTTCTGGACAGTCATACAAACCAGCTCCTAGCAGGATCTCTGTTCAGATCTTAGGATCCTCATGGAAAACTTCAGGTTTGAGGCATAGGATATTTCAAATTAAACATCTTGTTTAGTCACTAAATACAGACATCAGTACAAAATCCTTTGACCATATATGTGAAATAGATGCTCAGATATTATTGGATTGCAAACAAAGCTATCAAAGTATGATCCCTGCTCAAATAAATATTTATTTATTTATTTCTTTGTTTGTTTATTTATTTATTTATTTATTTATTGCTGGTACCAGGGATTAAACTCAGGACCTTGAGCTTGCTAGGAAGGTTCTTATGCTACTGAGCTATCTCCCTGAATCAAAGCAATATTTATGCAAGGGTAAAACAATATCCTGCAGGTAGAAGCATTAATCATGCTTATCCAAGCTAAAAATGGAGTGGATGATTACACAACTGGAAGAATGAAATAAGCTCAAGGGACGATATTTAGTTTTGCCCATGGATTATTAGTTACAAGAAAAAGGCAAGGAAGATAAACTACAGAAGATTTGCTGTGTTATTCAACAGTATAAAGAATTACACATGAGTGATAGCAGCAAGCAAATACTGGAAGATATATGTCTATGGATTTCCCGTTTTCTAGACAACTCACTACAATAAGTACTAGGAAGCATTATAAGTAAAAAAAAGAGGAGTGGGAAAAAGTATTCTTACAAAAGTCCTTGTTCCAAAGGTAAGACTAATATTCTGCTTTGAAGAATGATAAAATCTTGACAAATTGAAAGAAAAAACTTTCTCAGGAAGATGAATGTTGAGAACAGAGCCATTCCTTAAAATGGCTTCCAAATCTGAAAGTCCTTACATTTTCTGTTCTTAATTCTTCACATCCACAGAGCTTCTTGCCATCCTCTTATTCATCATGATCTCAATTTCTCAGGGTTTGGAGTTCCCTTCTTCTTGACCACTCTGAGAGAATTCCTATTTCTCCATTAGATCAGAAAATTTTAAAAGTAATTATATACTTTCACTTCACAAACAGCCCAGTATCTCTCAAAACTACCCATGTTGTCTAGGTATAAAAACACACATGCACAATATCTAAACAATCATGCTGTTTAGGAGCATAGGACTTGGCCTGCAGTTTATATACTATAAACCCTGTGATAGAACACCACTCCCTCCTGTAAGAGAATGTTTTAATCCTGTGGGACACATGCATGTAGCCTATGCGGTCTAACTAGCTCATGCACCATTGGGCATTAGACTCACATTTAACTAGGTATCCTATATTTTATTAGACAATCCTAGTATATACCAATCCAAATTGTCTGACCTCATAACAGCAGTGCTTAAAACCATAGATGCCTATTTCTAGTCGTTTGCTAATTGTTTTATTTGTTTTTTCTTTTAGCAACTGTTTTAAATTTTTATTAGTATGTTTGTACCTGTAGTGCATAGTCTTTAGATCCATGACAGGGAATAGGTCCACATACACAGCACATGCTAAGTCTCTTGTTCCAGTTTCTTTTCTCTATTTGTATTTTATCTGTATGCTCAGTGTCATAGTTAAAATACATTTAATATGCTTATATTTTTATTTATTTATTTATTTATTTTTTGCTGATGATTTTAGAGAATGAAAAGGCTGGAAGAACTAAGGAAGTTATTGCAGTAAGAATGTTTGTGTTGTCAGGGACAGAAGACAACAGTCTCAAGATCTCTTCATTCCCTGGGTCTGCACTGCTATAGTCACCTGAAAGCTGCACACCTGATCAGATCTTCACACTTCTCCTGGAGGGAAGCAGGCTGCCTTGCAAATGGACTTGCTAGAAGCAACTTACCTCCATAGGAGCGGTGTACGCTTGTGGCCACACTTTGACTGGGGTTGTTTTCAAATCTCAACATCCACGTTTTCTAGAGTCAACTTCTTTTCTCTAATCAGAGGTTTGGCTTCCCATGAAAGAAATTTCAGACAGAAGCTAATTTTTTCAGAACTTTTTCTTGTTGTGAGAGCAGGGAGAGCGTTGGGAATTAGGGCAGAGTGGTAAGGAATCAGAGAACCTGTGGGCTATCTGCCAGCCCACTCCCGTGGTCCCTTGCTCTCAACACTGGATCAAAGGCCAGTCCTCATTTTCTCCTCTTTCACAGATAGTTTGCCCTCCGCCTCACCAGCTGTTCACCCTGGTACACATGATGGATATTTGGGTGTTTTCACCAATAACTATACTAAGACCATTCCCAGTCTATACCTTATCTCACTGAAACCCTGTGGTATCTTCCTCTTCCTGGGATGCTGGTCATGACTCCCGAGCGGGCAGCACAGGAGATGTTAGAGCAGCTAGCCCTGCTCAGAATCACTGTTACCTTCAGTCACAGGACATAGATAATCTTGAAACCCACAGACCATAGATATGAAACAACTACACTTACAGCTTAGAATAAAAGAAACAAATTGTATCATTTTTTTTCTTGAGGTCTCTTGTTCCAGCTGTCTCCACTTTAACCTCCCCATAAGTTTCCTTTCACATTGATAGTACTCACTCTGAACCATAAAAGTTAATGTGTTGCTCCTGTGCTCAGAAAATAACACTATGGTGGGAAAATAGCTCAGCAGCACAGCACCTGCCTGGCAAGGTCCAGTACAAGGTCCTGAGTTTGATTCCAGGTAACAAAATAAAAAGAAATCAACACTTGTATCTAGGGACTGCCAGATGAAATCTGGACTTGTCTTTAAAGTCTCTTCCTTGTGCTTTAGTCCTACCTAATGTTCCAGTTTTGTCTTTTAGAACCAGCCACAATTAACCTGACACACACATTTCCGTGTTGTCAACTATGAGTATGTTTCCTATGTCACTCATTCTTTTGTTGATTCATTCAACAAACATCAACTAAATGTCTAAACCTAGCTAGGCATAGTAAAATGCACTGGGGATTAAAATGTATCCTGTGATGAGAGCTATGACCAGATGGGCACAGGAAGGACAGAGAGGGGACTATTAATTCTGAGAGGGAAGTGAAAGTGGCTGTTGCTTATCTCAAGTGCAAACTTACCTGGGTGTGCCCCCTGTTCATTTGGTAAATCTGGCCACTATGTGTATGACTTTATTGCGGAACCATTCCAGCAAAGATATCTGACCAATATTGACTCTATTTTTATTTCTTGTATTCTTCACTGTGTTTTGCCTGTTACGTTGCTTTAAAGACATGGAGCTATTCTGAAGATTATCTGCCCAGGTACACATTTAAACATTTAACACCCAGCCAGCAGCAAAATCCACATTTCCCTTTTGGCCTAAGAAATACCATACCCACCAATAGTGGTAAATATGGACCCCAGAAGTTGTTACTAAGGATGGTAATTTGATGTGTTTATTGCTGCCAACATTCAAACAAACAAGTATTCCTAGAGGAATGAATTGTACTGTCTTCATTTCTGGGGTTTTTGTTTCTTTTTTCTGGTGCCAGAAATTAAAATGCAGTTCTCCTACAGACTAAGTGTTCTATCACTAGAGCTACATCCCAGTCACTGGAGCTTTTGTTTCCAAGAGACAATTGTTTAGGTAGTGTAGATAATGAGGAAAAGAATCAGAACATGCTCATCGGATCTTGAACATTGTTTTGCCAGAGGAGTGATCATATTTCCTCCTCAGATAAGAGCTGCCCACTTGTACGCCAGCATTACCATCCCTCTCTCAGACCCTTCAGGAAACTAGATGCTATCCCATCACCCATTTGATTTATTGGTCTAGGGAAAATGAGCCCTTCAGTTTGAAGCTTGAAGATGGTGGGCCAGGCACTGCCTCTGCCCAGCAAGGCTTCAGGTAACACCTGTGACACCTCAGGAGATGTCACTCTGTGGAAATCTCACTCTGATTTAACCAGCAACATTTCTGGTAAAGAAAGATCATTGCTCATGAAATAATCAAATCAAACTGGAGAAGAATTCTGAGCTGCTCTTTCATTGAAATGCCAAGGCTTTCATGCCCTCTAAATTTTTAATGTTTTCTTAATTTTAAAACTTGGAGTTGCTTATGCACTATATGTGAAAAAGGTTTTAAAGCTATACTATGTTAACTGTAAATATATCTGGGGAGCTATGGTTCAAATTTGAATTTCTTTCAGGGAGCTTGTTTTGTTTTGTTTTACTTTACCGGGGATTGAACTCAGGACCTTGAAATGTGTTGTTTGCAGGAGAGGTGCTTATACTACTGAGCTATCTCCTCAGCCTTAGGGAGTATTTTCTTTTCAGATTTTTTTTCAGTCAGAAAAAGTCACTTTCACAGCTCAAAAAATTCCTGTGTGTTAACAGTGACCAGGCCACAAATGCCTGCAACCACCAATGCTCAACCAATATTGGTGGAATAAAATAATCCAGAACATCCTTACCACTAGGGTCACTGTACCCAGTCTGCTCATCACAGCCTCACTGGGAGTATACAGCTGAATTCTAGACATGAACAGAAAACAGGGAGAAGCTCACTGAGAGCCCCTGCGACGCGCATGGAGCTGCTTCTGGGCCTCCTGCTCTCACACATCTGCCTCTCTGTCGTTTCTTTAAATCAGCGCTTGGTCTACACCTGAGTCTTCCTCCCATCAGGGCCCCTGTCCCGCCCTGGAGATACTGCCCGCCTCCTTATCTTCTCCCATTATTTGGTGCCCTAGTAACACAGACGGTAAAAGCGTTTACACCTTTGGTTCACCGGCACCACCTGTGAAACGCAGCCCCATGGGAAGTGGAACAAAGTCCAACTTTACACGTTCTCCCAGCCCTGGCTGGGCCTGCCCCGCGCTGCCGAAGAGGTGCTTCCTCGGCACATCTTTTACTCACTTCCTGGGCCTGGCTGAGAGGGTTGGCTGGGGGCCTGCAAGTGTACTAGTTTTACTGAAGCAAGGGGATCAAAATGAGGCTAAACCTGGTGAGGAAATTTTAAATGAAAAAAAGAAATGCTGAGTTTACTTTCAGGTGACTCCAAGAAAAAAAAAAACATTCTCAGCCCTTCAGTGGTCTGGGAGGGTAGCTTGGAGTGGTTCAATCTGTAACCTTTATTTAATATTTCTATTAAAAAAAATGAGCCATGGGACATTGGGCAGCAGCCACCTAAGCACCCTTGCTGCAGTGCTAGTGCAACCCTTGTTGTGCCAGGCAGCCCCGGGGCCCAGGCCTGCTCACTGCAGAGAGCCCAGCGTAGAGGAGGAGGCAACACCAGTGCCAAACACCAGTAGGTTCTGGAACATTCTTTGGTTCCCACATCACTAAGGCAATCTGAATCTAATCCAGAACAACTAAACCACGGTGAGCAACTCCAGCCCTTGGTGGGATATAGCTATGAAAAACCCAAAACAGTCCCGGGTGCCTATAGAAAGAGGTGTAACAGCACCAACAGAATTTTGTAATACCCATTCCACATTCCCCACTTTCTGACAAATACCTGACAAAATCCTATTTCCTCATTCTTTTTTTTTTTTAACTTTTGTTTATTTATTTATTTTCATGGCCGGCTCAGCCTGCCCTGATGGCAGGGCTGGCACAGCATGTGGTGCCGGGGATCGCACCGCGGTCCCTGCAGCCGCCCCCTAAGCAGGCGCTTTAGACCACTGAGCCATCCCACCGGGCCCTATTTCCTCATTCTTAATTAAAACATATACTTAGGTCCAATTCCATGTATATATTTTTCTGGTGGTAATTGAGCATTTCTGAAATCTCAGCCAGCAGAGCCTGAAGGAGAGTAAAAGTGGCCTGGCGCTGCTGGAGAGGGGCCACACTGAAGCAGAGCCCAGGCTCGCCAGGCAGGCCGTGAACGCCCGCAAGTGCCCGTGCGGGCTTCATCCAAGACCAAGGAGTGAACTGTCGGGGGAGCCACCAGACAAGCCCAGGAAAATGAAAGAACAAACGAGATGTGTCCACTTCTCGCTTTTCTCTTCTCCCCTTTGTCCTCTTCTCCGGCTTATCTAAGATGCAGCAGTTTGTAGACTGGGTGGGCGTGGTAGCACGCGCCAGTAATCCCAGCGCTTGGGAGCCTAGAAACAGTAGGATCACTAGAACTCCAATCTGTGTAGTGAGACCCCGTAGTCCCTGTATTTAAATAAATAAATAAATAAACAAACAAACAGCAATTCTTGCCTAAGAACAGAATATATTTATTATACCATTTTTACATGCTAAGGACCAAGTAAATTTGCATGTGCCTACCTGGACAGAGTTCTAAAACTGGGGGGGGGGGATTTCCAGAAACCTCTCCCCCACCACCACCCTCTGGCCTCTGTTTTCTCTTCCCTTTTCCATTTTACTGGCATGGACCTCTTCATCTTCACCCACACACTTCCTGTTTTCTAGACCCTTTCTTGTGTAAAAAGAGGTCAGTTTTATGTTTTTTGAAGGAGACATGGATAAAATATTCTCTTTGCCTCTGATTGTAAAATTTTAGTTCGAGCTTACTGCTAAGTCTAGACTGTTACTGATAGCCCAAACTGGAGGCCCGTGCTGAAGGGGTCTGTGTGTCTGGTTCAAGGTCACCGGAAAAGGCATACAAAGGGAAGAGCTGCTGCCAGCCTCTCTCTCACCCAGGAGACTCCTCGCACTAGAGCATGGAGTCTTCACACAGCTGCATGCACACGAACGCCTTCCGGAAGTCACGTCCGTGAACGGCGGAGGCCCTCTTCATATGTCCAGAATAAAAACAATTTCCTTTTGTTCATCACGTTAATTTCATTCCTTCTTCAACCTAGGAAATCAAAGCCTTGCAAGGAGGGGAAATCTAAGTACCAGTTATGTTCTTCTTGTCTTGCGCTATCACCTACCTCCTGCCCACTCTCTTCTCCTCAAGCCCAGTAATTATGATGTCAGAATCCAGGAAACAGCACTGAGGCCTGAGTTCTAAGAAAAAGGGACAAAAGCCAGTGGCGCTGGCTTACTGATCTTCCTGGCAACACGAGTTTCTTACTCTACCCTGGTTGCCACAACAAAACGTCACAGACTGGGAGCCTTACCACAGACTCATACTTTCTTTCATGTCTGGAGATTGGAAGTCTCAGACAAAGATAACAGAAATGCTGGTTCCTGGAGCAGTCTCCTTTCCTGCCCTACGGATGATGCTTTCTCACTGTATCCTGTCTCAGCCTTTCCTCTTGTTATGGTTTATGTCTAGTTGTCCCCCCAAAGCCTCATGTAGTCATTGGGCGGGGACTTCTATAGATTGATACTTGACTCATGAGTCACTGGGATTATGTGTTTTAATACTGATGGGATTATCAGTCTGAGTAGGGCTGGGACTCTAGGTGTGGTCTAGGGCAGATATCCTAAGGCAGAGAGTCTGATTGGAATATAAAGAGCGACAGAGAGACAGACTCAAGCTGTTGCTGTTGCTCTCTGCTGCCCTGATTGATTAGCTGCCTCTGCCACCATTTTGTTGCTGTTCTGCCACCATGAACTAGATTCTCTCTGCCCTGTTCCACTCAGCCTTGGGCCAGCTGAATATGGACTGAAACCTCCACAAACTGTGAGCTAAATAAACCTTTCCTTCCTTCATTTTGATTGTCAGGTATTTGTCCCAGCAAGGAGTGAAAAGTAACTAAGACACCTCTGTACCCTCATACAGAGAGATAGAGAGAGAGAGAGAGAGAGAGAGAGAGAGAGAGAGACTGAGGGAGGGAGGGAGGGAGAGAAAGACAGAAAGACAAAGAGGAGAGAGGGAGGGAATGAGGCAGAGAGAGAGATACTGGATTAGGGCCCAGCCATCATCATCACTTCATTTGATTTTAATTCCTTAAAAATCTTGTCTCCAAACATAGTCACCTTAGGATTACAGATTCTATGTGAAGATAGTTCACTCTAAGCCTGGGCAATGCAGAGACTCAGTGGACTTTTGTATGAAAATATACAAATGTTGAGAATGTGCAAAGGCCCTACCTGGTTGCACGGTTACAATGGATAGATGGATACATGGGAAAATGCTCACACTGGCCCCCGGGGAGCGCCAATTAAACTACCATGAGATACCACTACATACCTATGTGACCATGGAGATAAAAACAAGGACAATTTCAGATGCTAATGAGGATGCAGGACCACTGACCACACAGCTGGTGAGAGCTGCAAAATGGAACAGCTTCTCTGGGAAGCAACTTGGCATTTCCGATAAAGTTAGAATGCACACAGCATAAGCCTGGCAGGTTCACTGTTAGGCCATCCCCAAAAGAAAAAGCATATGTCCAAAAAGACTGTTTCACTGCAGCTTTGTTTGTCATTGTGGAACAAGAAATCACTTGCACAAGAATCTCCACCTCAACCTCTGTTGCTCGCTACTTCATTTTTTACAATGACGACAATTCCTGACTTAAAAAGAAAAGAACAAACGATGAAGAAAGTTAATGCTAAGAACTACAGACAGCAATGGGAAATGAAGACCGAATTTCAAAGAAGTTGTGTAACAGAATATTACCAGTCTGTACTTAGCTTTTAGACATAATTCACTGGTTAGGCAGAACAAAGGAAAACGCTTTAAGCAAATGGGAACATAAGATAGTACTACTTTAAATAAATGGCTTTTCAGTAAGTTACTCTGGAGAATAGCTTGGCAGTTTGTTTCAAAACTAGAAATGTTCTTACCATGCAATCCCCAAAATGTAATTTTAACCATTTATCCCAGAAAAATAAGGTCACATTTTCACACAACAGGAATATAAGTGTGTGTAACAGCTTTATCTATAATAACCCCAAATGGAAAATATCCCGGTTAGTTTAAACAAATGATTAAACAAACTGTGCTACATACATGCCACGGGGTAATCCTAGGCCTATAAAGAGATGAACTCTGTGAATGAGTCTCAGGAACCACTTTTGGGGGAAAACAGCTGATCCCTGTGGTTACCTGCTGTGTGATACTGATGCTGGAAGAAAAACTGATCTTTTAACCTGAAAAACACTTGGATGAGTTCGTGTTTTCTAAAACCAAAGAATGAATTTTAGGAATGAGATGGAGGTTTAGAATAGAATATTTCTTGGAAAAGAAAGCTTCTGTTCAAAATGGGGAACAAAAGGGGGGCCCAAGTGGGTTGCCTGCGAAATTGTCTTTCTATAGAGGTCTTATAGGGAAAAACCATGTGATAAAGAGGACCTAAGGTGAAACTAGGGGAACTTGCTTAGGTAGTCATGAGGTGGGACAAAGTCATGGTTGACCAATGAGATTACAAGCATCATTTTTCAGGTAAAATTGATTAAATCGGGAGCAAGTTGGGAAGCAAGTCACATAGCAAGCAGGCATGAATACGGAATAAGGGTTCTTTCTGTTGGGGGCTGAGTTTCTGTCTCATTTAGGCTCTTTTAGGGTGATCGATACTCATTTAGAGTATCAGTCAGGCCCTGATACTTAACTTTAAGTGAGTAGGTGATTACATTTCTTTACTCTTTTGTTTCAAGGTCTGGCCCACAGGTGCCTATCTCTTGTAAAGCTGCAAAGTCAAGTTGCTTTCCGTATTGTCCTGGAGGGCCTGGCCCTATCTAACTGCCTATAATATTTCTATCTAATTTAGCTGCCTACAACAATACGATTTACATATTTTTGAAATGACAAACTGATGTATATAGAGAGTATATTAGCTATTACAAGGGTCTGGGGATGGAGACAGGATGGCTGTGACTTCCAAGGGAGGCCTCTGGTAAAAATGCAGCCAAGTGTCCTGATTGCGGTAGGGGTATGAAGACGATGCACCAACTCTCTGAGCGACTGTCTTAGTTACTCTTCTCTCATTGCTGAGACAAATATCCAGCACTCAAAATGACGGGAAAAAAAGGTTTATTTAGCTCACAGTTACTGGAGGTTTCAGTCCATAGTCAGCTGACTCCAAAGCAGAGGGGCACATGGCAGGGGACACTTTCACAGTGTTAGCAAAGAGCCAGAGGGGCAAGGGGGAGTAGCAGCTGCTCAAACAGCTAACTTCTCTTCCTCCCTTACACTGAAATGCAAATCACCTGCCCCAGGGGAGGTGCAACACCCATACCCACCATAATCAATTACAAATCTCAGAAGCTGCCACCTGACTGCATGAGGCTTTGGAGGAACACCTAGACACAAGCCATAACAGCAACCCCTAACACAGTCCAGTTGACACCTACAGCCACCTACACACACAGGAATGAATGCCTATATCATGTTAACATCTATGTGAGTTGTATGGATTGCCATGATGTTCATTTCTTGGTATAGATGTTAGTCAAAGTCTTTTCTGATTTTATCATAAATCATTTTAAGCATGGTTTTAAGTATTCTACAGACATAACTCAGTTATATATTTTCCTATTCATAGTTTTTCATATGGAATTCAAGAAAGTAACACTTTTCTAAAGGAAGGACATTCACACTCATTTATTTATTTATTTATTTATTTATTTATTTATTTATTTATTTATTTATTTTGCAGGGCCAAGATTTGAACTCACAACCTCACACTTGCCCAGCAGGCATTTGTACCACGGAGCTATCACCCCAGCCCCTCAAACACATTTTAATGAAGCTTATAAAACACAGCCTTCCACTGTCTCATGTCACATATATTTTTCAGCTAACAAATGGTATTCACAAATGCAATGATAGGGGGCTTGCTGGTTAGCTCAACTGTTTAAGTGCCTGCCTGGGCAAACCCAGTCAGGTGTGGGGGACTGTGGTTTAATCCTCAGCTCCACATGCCTTAACAGACTCACCCTTAAGGCAGCCTGAGCCAGCAAAAAAATAAATAAATAAATAAATAATCTTTCTCAATAGATGCAGTGATAATGAGAAATAGGTCAGCAGTCTAAGTACCTGCATGGTAAATGCAAGGACTCGGTTCAATCCCTGGTACCACAGGCCAGGCCAACCAGAACCATAGTTATGCCATGTTAGTCGCCAAAAATAGGCATAGTAGCACACAGTTATAATCCCAATGCTGGGGAAGCTGAGATGGAGAATCACTATGAGTATGAGCTGCATAGTGAGACCCTGAACCAAATAAATAAATAAATTAACAAATAAATAAATAGAAAAAGCTTAGAAGAAGTTAGCAGTTGGCAAGAAATGCAGTTAAGAAACTAGTAGCTGATATTTCCAGTGGAAACACCCATTTGGGGGTAGAAGTTACCTTTCCACATCTGCTAAGCAGAATCTGTATTTCCTTCTTTTGAATATATGATGATGAAACTTTTGTGCTAGAGGAATGATGATTACTCATTTGTACAATTAGATTTAACATGATATTTTCAAACTGCCATAAAATAGAGGATGAGACTAATCTGACAGAACAGAAAGCCCAGCATGTACTCAAAAGCTCTATGAGCACAGGGGCTGGGGAAATAGCTCCATCGCACAAGTACAAGGTCATGAGTTCAAACCTCAGTCCTACAAAAAATAAAAGCTACACTCAGAGTTTTGCTGGTTTACTTAGTGGCATTAGGATAAGTTTACCATTAAGACATAAGAAGCTAGATCCCTGGCATGCCTGTGCCATCCCTGGCCCCAGGGCACACTGAGACGGCAATTGAGACTGGGCATGGGGGTACACACCTGTAATCCCAACTCTTCAGGGGCTGAACACAAGCAGATCACTACAACTCAGATCTATGTAGGGGGACCCTATAGACCCTGTACTAACATACAGAGAGAGAGAGAGAGAGAGAGAGAGAGGCAGGCTATAAGGAGAACCTGAATTGTTTTATTTTTATTGTATTTTTAGGGAAGGGGTTTACAGGGTGTTCAAGGTCTCACTGCTAGGTCAGACTCTAGTGTTCTACCTGTTTACAGCTTCCCAAGAGCTGGTATTATGTGCCACCACACCCAGTCTCAATTGTTGTCTCAATGCAACCTAGAGGTGAGGTCAGCATAGCAGGCCCTGGATTGAACCCCTGGACCCTATGCCTATTTGCAGGCACTTTAATCCACTGAGCTATTTGGCCAGCCCTTGAGCTATTTGGCCAGCTCTTGAATTTTTATATAAAGTCTCCTAACATTTAATTGGTGAAAATCATTTCAAATATTTTTATAACACTATGTGAACCAAGCGGTATGAGATTCCTAGGGTAACCATTACAAATGAGCTAAATGGCTTAAACAACAGCAATATACTCTGTCACGGTTCTAGAAGATGACGCCTGGAATCAAGGTGTTGGCTAGGCCGATTCCTCCTGAGGCTCTGCTGCTGCTTCTGTCCTAGCTGCTGATGGTAAAATAAATCCCAGATATGTCAAAAATTTTTATACAAAGAAAAAAGATTAGAAAACTATTTAGATTTAAAAAATTATTAAAACGTGCTTAGGTAATATTTGCACACTCAAAAGGTAGAGAAAGACTTTATAAACAGACCTCCACATGCAATAGTTATACAGAAAATAAGATGGATACTTTTATAGATTTAACCATAAAATATACTTTTCTACATTTAAAAAATTCTCTACATTAAAAACAAACAACATAAAAATACAGACAGGAATAATATAAAATGTTAAAACAGACACAACAAGGCTGTCTTTTGACTGATTTGTAACCTTCAAAAGATAGCTTGCCATGGACTTATAATAGAAAATTAGCAACAGAAAAAAAGGTAAATGTCCTGGATATAGGAAAACATGTAGAATATTACCAATTATCAAGGTATTGAAAATAGAAAGTGACAGTAATCTTCTCCCCAACAAACTGATCAAGATTTCAAACAAATCAACCAATACTGATTCTTGGTGACAGCAAGTAGGTGGATGACGGTGTCACATACTAGTGGCAAACAAATTGTCCAGACTTCCTAGTGTATTTGCTAGCTGATATCAAAGCCTTAAATACATTCTTCCCTGACATGTTCAGTGCTCAAAACAATTAGCCAGCAACTCCTTGCTTTTGGAGAGTGGATGGTATGCTAAACACTATTTAAAGATAGTCCTTATACCCACAGTGACTTCAGGCAGGACAGACTGTGTATATGACACAATTTTGTTGTGCTCAAAAAGCCTGTACATACACCTCACATCTATAGTAAAATTAAAAATAATAGCCATGAAAATATTCACTCTAACCTCTAGTTTTGTTATTACAGATATATTTTGTTTGTAATCTGTATTTTGATAGACTACTTTGAATATAAATAGAAGAGAATAAATAGCTTAAAAAGGAAAATTATTTTTCTGCATCCTGTTTTTTAACTTTAAAAAACAACAAAAGCACTAATAGCTACCTGGTATTATCTGAGAATTATAGGATCACTAAGATTGACAGAATTATTGACCCACGAAGAACCCTCACTTCACAGCAGATCCTATTTATTGACTGCCTTTCGCTCATGCAGTCACTACATCGGGCCGGGATCACCAGAAGCACATCCTGGGAATGGGGAAATCTTGCTTCGAAGAATGGCATTCATTCGTTTTCAGTAAGGACTCTGTGTTCTCACAGGTCCATAGAAAACTCTCAGGTCCCGGGCAGTATGCAAAGCCCTTGATTTAGAGGCAGGTCTGTGCCTGCTCTTTGCCAAAGAGAGGGAGTGCTACCTTGGCAGGGGATGTGAGAATCAAGACTGTTGGTTTTTAGGAGCAGAAAAACTCATGAAAGGAATAAAGGAAGAGAACGTATGAGTAGGAGGAAAGGCAAATGATATCCCTGAACAGTATCGCATATAAAAAGTATGTGGTAACACTAGGCATTACAACAAATACTGTGAAATTTGTTAAAGGAAAATCTGTATCACTTGAACTTTTTCTCTTTTAATTCTAATTTGTACTCTCCTTAAAAAGTTTTTCTTTTAACTTTTTATTGTATTTAATAAGAAATAACAATGTAACAGTTTCAAAACACATCAGTAGTACATTTCCAGTATTTGATACAATGCATACTGTTGTCTTCCCAGTAGTTATGCAAAGCACAGGGTGTAGATGTGATAATTTTTAAATCATTATTGGTACAAAAAAATTTAGGGGCCAGCCAAATAGCTGAGTGAATTAAAGCACCTGCAAGTAGGCCTAGCAGTCAAGGGCTTGATTCCCTGGCCTGCCCTACTGGACCCCACCCCCAGGGCACACTGAGACCGAAATTGAGACAAGGCATGGTGACAAGGGCCTATAATACCAGCTCTTGGGAGACTGTAAATAGGCGGATCATTACAAGTCCAACCTAGTAATGAGACCCTGAGCACGTTGTAGACCCTTCCCTGAAAAATACAGAAAAAAATAAAAAATAAATAAATAATTTTAAAAATGTAAAGTATGTGGTGAGTGGGCCAATGGGAGGACTATTTCTATAGCTTGCCCCCCCCAAACTCAGTCTTAACAGATGCTCTGACAGTGGTAACCAATTAGTATTAACCTTTCTGTATTTCAGTGAATATACCGAAGAGAATAAACATGAAGAAACTGAAGCAACAGGGCAGAGCACTAGTCAAATTCACAAAGTATCGTAATAAACACTAGTATCTTGCAACCAAAATCAGATTATTTGTCATGATGCAGACACTGATGTCACATAACAAAAAATAACTGATTAATACGCATGGGTTTTACATCTTACAAGCCAAGGCTTTACTGCTCATTATTATTGAATCATTATTGTTGTCATTATTGAATCAAGGTTTCTCAGGAAAATAATGTCTAATTGCCCTTTAAGTGTGAAGTAAATCCTAGCTATTAATATTATGAAGCTTCCAGATCTTCATTGTCCTTTCCAAAAACCTGAAAATAATTCCATTATTTTAAATTTCTTGCATTACTTCTGTGAATTTCCATTTATCTGCATAAAAGAAATCACTTAGTCCACAATATATTTAAGATGACAAGTTTTTATACGTTAGGAAACCTAGTTGGTTGTTAAAGGTATTTGCGAAAACTGTTTAAAGGATGATACAAAGAAATAGTTGCAAAATGAATTAAATGCATTGAGTTCCACCTTGTATCATGTTGTCTAGTATCTATTTCACACCAGGCATTGGGCTATGTTCAGGAAAATGAATATGATATATTCCCTAAAGAAGCATATGTATTAGTGAGATAGATGCACAGATTGCCTCCATACAGCGCATAAATGCTACGAGGGAGTTATCAATTGAAAACTGTAAGAACTCACACTAGAGGATCCACACATGACTGCAGATGAGTTAAGGATGCCAATCTGTGGAGTCAAAGTTAGAAGACTGTTGGATTATCCAGCTGGGCCCAGCGTACTCACCCTCTACATTTTTAAAAAATGAAAGTAGGAAACAGAGTAGCCTGGCAACAGTGAAGCGAGAGCTGAGGACAAAAGACATGAGGAGATGCAGTGATCAAAATCCAAGTGGAGAGGGGGGTCGCAACCCAAAGCACAGGGCAGCCTCTTGAAGCGGCAAAGCGTTTGGAGACAGATTCTCCACGACAGCCACAGAACTGAACACAGCCTGTACCTCAGTCTTGAGACCTAAAGACCTCACAATGATCTGCTGCTTCGCACATAGAAAATTGGAGCAGACAACACCCCGCAGGAGAAACCAGACAATTCTCAAACTCCCATCGTGTGACACGTTGCCAAAGTACAGACTTCATCATCTCCCTCCCATGGCTCAGGCAACGTGGCTGACGCCTCACTGTGTAGGGCACACATACAAAATGTCACCACTTCCTTCAAACCAGAAATCAGTGGTTGGGGGAACCCTTTTCTTTCCCATGGCAATGCCAGTGCCACCCACCAACCTGGGTATAAACCTGTCTTGCTTCCACATGAGCACGTCTTCGTGATAATCAGTGTCCCCTTTCCACTGTGTCTTCTCACCGTGTCCCCTTCCTGGTTGTTGCTAAGCTGACTTGCCTATTTCACTCACTGTCCTTGCACTCCAGGTCCTACTTCCTGGAAGAAGCCTCTTTTTCTTCACTTATGTCTACATTTTTTAAAAAAATTCCTATGCTTGGACAAACTTCTATATTCTATTTTCCTCTCATCCCTCAATAGTAAGACCTGGATAAAAACAGAAAAGTTTATTTCGGATTTTACACTCTTTCTACTTCATCACAGAGTTTTATACTATGTTACATGTATTTATTAAGAACCATAATGCAACATTATTCATAGAGTAACAGCCCACTGGCAGGATAAAGGGAAACTTCAATCAGCCCAGGAACCATTCAGCCTGTAAGATAAAGCCATCGAGCAAGCTGGCGATTCCCATAGCATGTAAGGTTGTATACCTTGAGAATCAGAAAAAGTTAACCAGAGCAAGAAAGTGCGGTAGATAGGTGTTTCAGAGATGGATTTCAAGCAAAGCAAACATCGGCAACAAGAGAACAAAATGGCTAGAGAGCTCAGCTTATGAGGAGAGCTTCAAGCATTTGGCGGGCGTGTCAACGTAAGGAATAGAAGCGAAGCGCACTGACGGCAATGGGAATCGCTGCAAGGAGTTCAGAATGACGTGAACAACATAGATTCAAGGATATATTCAGCAGAAGGAGCTGGGTGTTTGAAAATGATGAGAAAGCAGGACTGTGGCTCCAAGGAGCTCATCACCTAGTTGGGGAGACAGATCTGTAAACAAATCATCACAGAACTATTTGCTTGGTTCTAAATATAGTCCACACAAAGCGCTAGGGGACAAAAGAGGGCAGCCTTCCACACTGCCTGAAGAGAAAAAAGAAAGGCTTTGTATAGGTGACAATTGAGTGAGATGAGAGATGAGTGGTTGGCAGCCAATGCTAGAAGAAGGGGTGGCCCCTGTGCGTGCAACCAGGAAAAGCACCTGTAATTTGAGACTCAGTATTAAATCACTCAGATACTGGCCCTTCTTTTTAAATTCCAAGAATCTGCAGTACAGTTCTGCCTGAGGAATTTGTCTCTCATGTTAGAGATAGTGGATGTGAGACTGCAACTTCATGTCCTTCTCAAGGACACTGAATATCTATTTATCGCCCCATCTGACACATTTCAGAAACAAAAGGAGCTTTTGAAAAGTAGCTCAGTACAAGGAAGCCATGTTCCTCTGAGGAGCTGCATTCTAGGGAGCTTTGAGCCATGAGCTCAAAAGCAGAAACAAGAAAACCGACCTGCTGCATCTGCGCGGAACATGTCAGATACACACACACACAGACTCTCTCTCTCTCTCTCTCTCTCTCTCTCTCTCTCTCTCTCTCTCTCTCTCTCTCTCTCTCTCTCTCTCCTACCTGAAAACTGACTCAAAACTCAAGTGTCCAAGTAACTTGGGTTAGAAAAATCTGTTTTGTTTTGTCTTCAGCTACATCAAACTTTGCACACGATCCACTGGGAAAAAAAAAAAAAAAATGTTACACTTAGTGTGTTTCTAAGTCCAACAAGTACATCGCTTATACACGGGTAGCTGTAGGATGTAAGGGTCTCAATTTTTTAAACTCTTACAATAAGTGCAATAATTATGCACTGCAAACATGTACTAGCATAAAAGTTTCTACATTTTTCAGGAATAAGCTCAGTACCTGTCCACAAATAGAATGGGGTGCTACTGACTGAATGCCTGTGCCCCCTTCACCTACAGAAGCCCTGGTCCCCAGTGTTCTGCAGTTAGAACATGGGGGCCTTGGGTGGCGACAAGGTCTTGAAGGTGGCATTGGTGTTCTCGGGAGAGGGGCTCTCCGGGGCCTTCTCTCCCCAGCGGGAACACAAGAGCAAGTTGGTCATCTGTAACGAGGAAGGCACTCCAGCAGAACCTGACCGTTCTGGCACCTGATCTCACCTGCAGCCTCCAGAGCCACGAGACACCCATCTGTGCAGCAGAAGCCACCTACTTTTTATATGGGAGCCACCACCAAAGCATGGCCTCCTCCGTTAACAATGTAACATGCCCTCTGCTGAGGAAAGTGTCAGGAAGGCACACTCAGCTGCACGGGGTCAGCAGGGTGCCAAGTTACGTGTGGTAACTGGAAACGCTGGAATTGGAACTGTAAAAGGAGACTGAAAATACAGGGACAGGAAATAATTGATCATGAAATCTATAAATGGAAGAAAGAATAATCATTAATAAAAGATAATATAGCATTTGATAGAAAAGTCAGAAGATTATTCAGCAGTGATTTTTAGAAAGACATACAAAAGATATAGTCATAAGCCTTTAGGTACTAAACATAGTAGCAAATACGTGCAATAAAACTTAGGCTACAAATAGTCCTCAGTTAATGATCCACATGCGTAACGACTGCTTACACCTGAGGCGTGATGTTTGCAGTTATCACCGTTCATTCAGAATTAAGATCCATCATTTTTTGTGCAGTGTTATGCATTTTGTTTATAGACCCTCGGTGTCATCTTTTGGAAAGTTATACCTTGTTCACACGGTCCTGAAATTTGCTGACTATACTATACTATACTGTACAGTATTGGACTTTAGTTTTACATTACTATACATTACAGTCCTATATGTAAGCTTATTCAAATAAAAGCAAAGTCATCAAGCTGGAGTTTCCTTTGAACACTTCTTTGTTCTGAATATTGCAATGTACGCACTGTATACAATTCCTCACTTAGTGACCAGTTTGTTTAATGACCTAGTCACAGGAACAAAATTTAACAGGTAAATGAGGAACATCTGTATATGGATAATGCAATGTAACTGCAATCGCTAAACACCAGTGGTTCTAGACTTCACTTTTATTTTTCATGACACATTTGGCAATGACTGGAGACATTTTTGGTCATCACACCTTTGATGCCCAGGAGGTCAAGCTACTGGCATCTAGTGAATGCTACTAAACTCCTTGCAAGTGTCAAGAAAAACCCTACAACAGATATACAGAGTAAAATGTCTGCATGAGAAATTTGCTCTAAAATACTGTGTCAAGTACTGCTCTGAAACTCGTGAGACAAGTAGACAAATATGTATATACACCCACACTTATATATAACCATCTATATGAAGCTGAATTTAATATAGAAATATAACTTTCTATCCATAAAAGTTATGCACAGTATTATTTTTATGTCTTACATATGAAGTCACTATGACTATGTTTAATCTAGGTGTTGTGATTTATAACTCATTATAAATCAAACACAACTTTATATCAACTTACACAAATCAGCTAACAAACTTTGATTTTTTGAATGTTATCAAATTTAATCTTCCCAAGTAAGATTTTAAAAAATCCATCCCAGCTTCTAAAAGAGAGAAGCCAATGACAGACTGGTTCTCAATTCTTCAAGAACTGGCATGCTGGACTCTATCGGAAGTCCAGAGCCAAGACAGTGGTGAAGGAGTCCCCCAGAAGTTAACAGACTCAGCCAAACAGAGAAGAAGGGGAAGAAGAAAGACAAAGGTTTGCCTGACACAAATGCACTGCAACAACCAGAATAGAGGTAACCATTCTATTCAGAGGTCATCTGATGCCCAAACACAATGTGCTTTCTCTGGAACCAGGCAGAGAGGCACTACAGCAGGTCTTCCTGGTAGATGCCATTAACCTTTTTAAAAAATGTATTGATTTTTGGGCCCGGCAGGATGGCTAGGTCTAAAGCAGAGGTCTAAAGCACCTGCTTAGGAAAGCTTAGGTGGCTGCAGGTACCACAGTTCAATCCCCAGCACCACATGCTGTGCCAGCCCTGCCCTCAGGGCAGGCTGAGCCAGCCATAAAAATAAATAAAAACAATATGTATTGATTTTGCTTAGTTGATGATTGGAGTACAGAATGAAGGCATTCATTGCAGAAAGTTTATATAGGCACACTTTTTTTTTTTTTTTTTTTGCTGTGCCAGGGATCAAACTCAGGACCTTGCACTGGCCAAGCAGGCACTTATGCCACTAAGCTATCTCCCTGGCCCTTGTACACATACACAGAATATCTTCTTTTTCTTCTTTTTTGTCTCCTTTCACTCCCTTTTACAAAATCTCTATTTTTATTTTTGCCTTGTTTGCAAGAACTTTGATTCATAATTCTGTGACATTAAGACCTTGTTCCATGGTGCTTTGGAGAAGCTTTTTTAGGGAAGTGTTTCAGCAGTGTTTTGCTTCCACATGATTCTGTGAACCATCTGAGATATGCCATCTAAAAGTTAAAAAATAAGTAAGCTAAGAAATCAAAAGTAGGTGGCTCACTGGAAACTCATTCCACCCAGCAACCATGCCCTGCATGTGAGTGAGACCACCTGGGGCCCACCAGAAACTCATTCAACCTAGCAACAAAGCCTGGCGTGTGAGTGGAACCTCATTTATCAGATAGGACCAGTGTGGAAAACTGCTGCAGAACTCCCTGCGGAGAGACTAGAGTCAAGACCTACTCAGCTGATCCAGGATCAGAACATCCTGCCAGAGTGGCAAAGCAGGTTCACCTTCAACAGCTGCAACAGGAATAAGTGGAGCTCAGTAGCCAGACCCAAGCCACACCCACCTGGAGGAGTTTGAACTTGGTAGATCCAGATCTGGTGCTAAGGTAAGAACTCTACCAAAGCTCTACACTAAAGGTCAAAAGGCAGGGCTACACAAAGTGACAAAGAGAAAGAGCAAAATGTGCTCTCAAACCCAGAGCTCACCCAGAATAAGCTTAGGAGACAATAGCATAAAAGAAATTGGAAATTACACACCTGAAATCTCTGAAATAATAGCATCTGAAATAAAGAAACAACTACAGAAAGGTATAGAGAAAATCAGATCAGAAGTACTTTCTGAAGTAAAAAAAAAAAAAAAAAAAAAAAGACATAATACATATAATAAAAGAAGTACTAAGGGCCAGCGGTATAGCTCAGCGGATTTAGCTCTTGCTTAGAGGAAGCCCAGGGGCCAGGGTTCGGTTCCTGGCCCCTTGTGCCACGCTGGCCCCACTCTAGAGCACGCTGAGCCAGCGATACTGGGCGTGGTGGTGCACATCTGTAATCCCAGCCCTTGGGAGGTACAAACAGGAGGATCACTATGACTCAGTAGTGAGACCCTTTAAAAAAAAAAAAAAGAAGTACTAAGTGCCTCTAAAGACACTGATGAAAAGGTAGAGGAGAACAGAAAAATGATGGAATCCTTGAATGAGCGATATAGGAAAGTAATAGAATGTATGAAGCAGATTCAAAGTAATATGCAGAAACTTAAAACCTCAATCACAGCTGGCAAAACCATTTCAATGAAAGTGAAAATACACTGTCAGATCTTAGTGACACCATTGCAGCTAGTGAAGAGGTAAGAAAAGATTTCTTCTTTTTTTTTTCTAAATGTATTTATTTATTCTGTATCCAGGGTCAAGACAGCACACCTGGCATGTAGGCTGGGGATTGAACTCAGGTCCTTGTACTTACCAGATCAGCACTTATTCCTCTGAGCTATCTCTCCAGGCCCAAGAAAAGATCTCTTAATAACAACTATGATGTAAGAAAAAATATTTCAACATCTTCAAGATGATGCAAAGATGAATAACCTAAGACTAATAGGTATCGATGAGAAAGGAGTCTGTACAAATGATATAAAAAGAATATGGGTAGAAGTAATAGCAGAAAAATCCCCAAATATGGGGAAAAATTGGCATTCAGGTAACTGAAGCACATGGAACTCCAAAAAACATCAACCCAATTAAGATCATACCTAGACATATAATAATCAAGATCTCAGAAATTTAGCACAGGAACAATATACAAAAGCCACTAGAGAAAAGAAACAGATCATATTTAAAGGAAAATCCCTTAGAATAATGGCAGATTTCTCTTCACAAACCATCAAGGCAAGAAGAGTATAGAGCAAAGTACTTCACGTCTTGGAAGAAAACAAATTCCAGCCCAGACTGCTATACCCTGCAAAACTCTCTTTCAAGTGAAATGCTTCCAGGACAATGAACAACTAAAAATTTCACGATGACAAAGCCAACCCTGCATAGTTTACTAAGAGATATTCTAGAGAGGGATCAAAATGACCACAATTCCATGAAGGAGAATGGAAAGAACCTACCAAGTAGGGCAAAGAATTAAACACAGGAGAAAATGAAGTATACAAAAGCAGTCTTTCAACTATTCTTTTGTATACACAAGTAGAATATGTCCAACAGCATATTCTACAAATGGACTTCTCCTGCACCCTATGGGTCATGATTCTGTCTAAGTCTACATGATGAATATCAAGGAAATAACAGTGGCTCAGTCCCACAAGTGACACCTGGCCTCCAGTAAGCATCATGGACACCATTTGCGTCCATGACATACTGGAACTTTGTGCGATATTCTATCCCCAAACTGTTGGAAGTTCTGATCATATATTTGCCATTCCAGTATTTATGCTATGTTTTATTGTTAGTAATCCTTTACTACCATGGAAACTTTTTCTTAGTTGATATCTTTGTGTATATTAACCTATTCAAATACTATGCAAGTACTCTGAATTGATTACAGATTCATACATATGATACACAACATTCTGGCCTCTAAGCTAGATTCATGATTTGATTTTAACTTTGGAATATTGTTTTGAGGTACTTAATTTAATTTTAATTAATACTAATTTTCTGAATATTGTTTAATTATAGTTTGTTTTTATGATTCAAAAAAGATATCAAAAACAGGTGTGAGGAGAGAGAAAGGGTGAGTGGATCTTGTATTTAAAGAGAGAAAGAAAGGAGATATGAACTTTTTTATTGATGAAATCCAAATGACATATTCTAGATCTCAGTAGCCAATAACTTTTCCTATTCGCCAACTATAGATGGTCACCAGAGGGAAAAGTGAGAGGACACATTTTGCTGTCAAGTTGGGACAGTTCAATCTATTGGTCTTAATATAGGAGCAAGAAACTCCCAACTTGTTGGGTGTCCAGTACCAATTCATGTTCTCTAAAAATTGAAGAATGAGCTTTAGGTAGTATGGAGATTAAGAGCAGAACCATTTACTGGGAGGAAAAAATCTTCTGTCTGAGAGAGAGACAGCAGGGGACTCAAGTGGGTTGCTAAGGAATCTGCCTTTTCTAGGGATTTTTATCAAGCAAAAACCACAATGTGAGGTGGGTCCAAGGTGGGTAGTATGAAGACTTGCAAGGTGGGCCTGAAGTGAGACAAAACCACGGCTAACCAATAAGATTATAAGTATGATTGCTGAGGTGAAATTATTAAATTGGGATCAAATGGGGAAGCCAGTCACATAGCAAGCAGGCATAAATACAGAAGAAGGGCTTTTCCTGTAAGGGGTAGGGTTATGGCTAATCCTGGCTTTCTCAAGGGGATAAAGACTTACATAGAATATCAATCCCTGATGTTTACCCGTGGGAAGAATGTGGGAAACAAATGCCTTTGTCTTGAGGTCTGATCCACAGAGCTGCCCGCCTCCACCACAACTGCAAGATACCTCGTCTTCTGCAATGACTCCTTTGAGGGCCCAGCCCTATCTGGCTGCCTGTAACATTTCTAACTCAGTCTCACAAAGTTTCCACATCACTCCAAATGCCCACAGCCTCACAAATGAGTTCAGGCCACAAGCACAGCATCCTGTTTATTCACTGTCAAGGACCCTTACACTATCCATCTTTGTATAACTTTCCCTGCAGACACCTCCATGCTCAGACACAGTGTCACCTGAAGCGCTGTTCCACTTCTGTTTCCCTACGTAGATATGCAGTGCCTTTAGACAATAAGTTTACATTAAGTCTACTTTATTCAACTTACTTAAAAAGAATCCAGATTAATTTTTTCACTAAAAACATAGTGACAAAATTTCAAATTATTTCAAAACATTTTATTCTCTCCTAGTTTCTAGTTTGGCCCTATTGTTTCAAAGGGACTCAACTTTGAATTCAAATTCCTTTCAGAAAGATACTTCTACTGGTCCATATAGATGGAAGAGCCATTCTAGTCACTGGTCATCTGGGCCACATCCTAAAGTCTTCTCTTCTGAAAACCAGTGAACCTCCTTAGTGAAGAGAATGTAACCAAAGCAAAGAGGAGGTACACACAGTAAAGTGACTACGTGCAGTACCCTGAGAGCAAAGATCAACGTAAGGTAAAACTACGTGTTAACAGTTTGGCCATGCACATGTGCAATTATTGTATATCATTTTTTAAAGTTTTCTTTCTTTTTCTTGTACATTTTTTTCTTTTTCTGAAAATTTTTTAAAGAGAATACAAAATTATTTTTAAAATAACATTAGAAATGATGCAGACTTTCTCAAAATCATAGGAATTTGACAATTGTTATATTATATATTGTTATCTTCATATTAGTTGTTTAGACTATCAGATATAAGCATGCAAAAATGGCCAAAAAAAACATTGTAATTAATCAAAAAGGAGAAGAACAATGTTAACCATTAACTGCTCTTTTCAATGCACCAGCAGCAGTTTACCTTTCAATGAGGATCAGAAGTTCTTTTTATTCAATTAGCTGAGCCAAGAGGGCTTTCATAAAGTCCTGTTGAATTATTCTGAGAAGGAAAAAAAATTTGCTCTATCTGGTACAATTCTCCTCAGATTCTCAAGTTTACAGCCAATTTAGAATATAACTAAAATTGTTTGACTTGACCTTTCCTTGATTCAGCACCTAAATCGACTGAACATTTGTTACTTGTTACTTTAGAAATATCAGAGCACAGCAATTTCAGATATATCAAAAGAGGAAAGCAATATACTTCCTTTAACTTAGACTATCTTAGGCCTTCTAAATACCAGTAGAACACATTTATTTTTCTCTACTGTTCTAATTTCCACCTAGTTTCAAAATTTTATCTCAGTGTTAATTTCCAAAGGAGTTAAAATTAAATACAAATGCAAATACTGTGTTTGTCATAAATTTAATTAGTCTTAGTTAAGTTGGTGTTGCTACAACAAAATGTCTGAGGGTGTAACTTGAAAGAGATTCATGGTTCATGATTGGTTCATGATTTTGATCTCTGGAGACTGTAAACTCCCAAAGGGCATGATGCCGGACTCTGACACGGCCCTCCTTTGCTGCATTCCAACACAGTGGAAAAGCAAAACAAAAACGGGTCACATGTCAAAGGGCCAAGCCAATGAGGTGACCCTGCCTTAGGACAATACACTTTCATAAGAACTAACCCATATTAACACAAGACCTGACCCATGTTCATGAGATAGCAGTAATCTATCCCGGAGTCATGAGGAAAAAATTAGGGCATGAACTGCCTCAGGTAGGCACCTAATGCAAACATGCTGATGGGCAATGAGACTGGTGTGCAGGCTTTGGAGGCCCAGTACTGATCTGTGCTATCTCTGAGCCAAGGAACATATTTAGAGATCATCTTGATGGTTTGTCCTCAGCATATCAAGAAGACATAAGTGAAAGAAGCTCAAGAATAGAGTAGAATATAGATCTGTGCTAGAGCTTCAAGTCAGATGATTACATATATAAAACTTGCTCCAGATATAACCATGACACACTGAGTTTCAGCTCCTCCCTATGACATAAGTAGCACTGGGCTGGATTCTGCGAGTCAAAGACCAGGCTGTGTTTGTTCTGCTGAATAAATGACTTATTCTAGAAAGCTACAAACAATATAAGTGATTAAGTTACTTATATTGTGATAAGTGTAAGTTACTTATTAAGTGATCAAGTTACTTCAGTTCGTTTAATCCTAAAACTGCCTACTGAGGCACAGTGACATCTATTCAACTGAATTCATCATGTTGACAGTAAATCTGTATTCCGTCTGAAGAAAGGAAAAAAAGGAAATTCATTTTAATTCCTACTGCTGATGCCAGGGAGCTGCAAGTAATCCACCAAACAAAAACTGCCAGAGAGACTAAAACTTTTTCTAGATAAGTAGGGTGTGACTTACTTGAGTCTTGCAAAGATGGGATAGACTGCAGGGTTAACAGTTCAGAGGCAGGGAATATGGTCACGAAACTCTTGCTCTGTCTTCTCTGACCAAGTCTAATTTCTTAGCACACATCAACCCTAGGCATTTTCATCTGAATCTTAATATACCCATCTGAATCTTAATATACCTATTATGTCTATATTACACACACACACACACACACACACACACACACACACGTATATATGTATATATATGTAACAGCCTGTCATTATCTCAGGAAACCATCTGCCCCTTGAACTTCCTTATTTGCATCAACAGACAGCATCCACCACTCTCTTAGTCATGCAGTCTCAGTTCCTCTACATCACATTGGCCTCTTACTTCTTCCTTGTTCCGTCTCTCTTGCTCTCGCATCAAAGCTTGTTTACTCTTTCGTGCTCAGAGATTTTATGGCAGCTCCTACCACTCCTTGCATTTCTCTGACACAGATCTGAAGTGGTGTTGTTCACAGTGCCTCTGTGTGTCAGAAAGATGAAATTATTGAGAACCCTCCAAGATAGACCAAAGTTCACACCATAGCCTTTCCCTTTCCACACCCATCTACTTTGCTTGCTTGGTTCTGTTTTCCTAGATATGTATTTTAATAGACTCCATAAAAGCACCACAGAAGGAAAGGAAATGAAAAAGAAAAATTCCCCAATAAAAGCAATTGATGGGAACTAAATTGATCCAGGTCCTTTATATCTGAAGCACATTCCTTCTTCTGTCAGTGCTTGTGACCTACCACTGAGCATTTACAGGGATCTGAGCATTATTCTAGTTTCTGTATGTATTGACTCAATTAATCTTTGTAAAACCTATAGGATGTAAATACTATTATTATTCTTATCTTACAGATGGGAAAACCAAGGAATCAGGAGATAAAACACCACCTGTAACTATGCAGATGCTAGCTGGAAAAACCGAAATCCAAGCCAAAAATCTTTAGTCCAGTTTCAGAGCTCTGTGCTCAACTACCATGTTATGCCTGAAGTTTGTCTGACTCAGCTGTGACCTTGCTATGACCTGCCCTGTGGATTCTCTTGTCCACATGCCTGCACTGCAATGTTTCACTCAGAACCCATCCTCCTTCCCTGCCTTCCTCCCTCCCTCTCTCCATCCCTCCGTCCCACCCACTCTGGTCACCTGAACTCCCATAGAAATTTACTTCATATAGTCCTTATTTTTTTTTTAATTAGTATAACCAATCCATGTCCTTCAAAACAGGAAAGCCTTCCCAGTACTTCTAGGTATTCAAAACCAAAGATATGATCACCATATCCAAGATGGCGGTCAGCAGGAGGCTAATGAAGGAGCGTGAAGAGGTCCACAAATGTGGACTGAAAAACTTCCGTAACATTCAGGTTGATGAAGATAATTTATTGACTTGTCAAGGGCTTATGGTCTGTGATCACCCTCCATACGATAAGGGGGGCCTTTAGAATTGAAAACAACTTTACAGCAGAGTAGCCATTCAACCCACCTTAGATCACATTTAAGACAAAGACCTATCACCCAAACATTGATGAAAACAGGCAAGTTTGCCTGCCAGTAACCAGTGCTGAGCACTGGAAGCCAGCGACCAAGACCCACCAAGTAATCTGGTCTCTCATAGCACTGGTGATGATCGCACGCCTGAGCGCCTGCTCTGGGCTGACCTAGTTGAAGAATACTCTAAGGTCTGCAAAAAATTCTGTAAGAATGCTGAAGAGTTACAAAGAAATATGGAGAAAAGCAATCTGTGGGCTAAAATCTGCCACAAATGATTCCAGCAAGTGTGAGCAGAGACCCCAAGCAGTGCATTCAGACAGCCTGGACTCTGTGGAAAATTGACACGTGCCACCACCTGGTGTTCACTTGTGGCAGTTATTAACTTTCTGTAGTTTTCAAAAGTGATCTAATGGCTGGGTGTGGTGGCTCATGACTGTAAACCCAGTGCTTGGGAGGCTGAGGCAGTAGGATTGGTGCAAGTTCAAGACCAGCTTGGGCTACAAAAGTGGGCTCAAGGCCAACCTGAGCTGCATAGCAAGACTCTGTCTCAAAAAGACAAAAAAAAAAAAAATTAAATTTTCAGATATTCTAAAAAGAAGAAGAAGAAGAAGAAGAAGAAGAAGAAGAAGAAGAAGAAGAAGAAGAAGAAGAAGAAGAAGAAGAAGAAGAAGAAGAAGAAGAAGAAGAAGAAGAAGAAGAAGAAGAAGAAGAAGAACTGAAGATACCGGAACACTCAGAGCTCACTGCCAGCCAGCTCACTCAGGGAAAGAACTTCACCTGCCTCCACCAGGTAGCTGAAGAGGAGCAACCCCTGGCTCCATTCATCCATTTGTTCCAGAGAACCTAGAGGCTTGGTAGGAACCACCTGCCACTATGGCCTGGGGGATACATCTGTGATCATAACAGAGAGAAAATTTCTGCTTTCAAACCTATAATTTAAATATAAAAACTGTAGTAATAAGCAAATGACGTGGTATGTGAGAAGAAATGAGCACCAAGGAGAGTGGTAAGGCAGGGAGGAGCTGGGTGGAGCTGTGACTTCAGGTGAGTGGTGAGGTGTGGTCTGGGAGAGAGGGGTGCTTGTACAAGACCTGCGGGAAGTGAGGAGAGGCAGCTAGCTGGCCCTGCAGATATATGCCAGGCAAAAGGAAGCGCCGATGCCAGTTACTAAGAGGAAGGCTCTGGGTTTAGAGGAGCTGTGAGACACAGGGAAGAGAATCATTATACCCTCACTCATCGGTGAGAAGTAGTGCTCCAAATTAACTGAGCCATCACTGTAGGGTTTTAAGAACAAAAGTGACAGGATCCCACTCCTACCATAAAAGGCTGACTTCCATGTGGCACTGCAACACCACTTAACATGCATGGTCCTAAGATCAATTGATCTTAAGGGTAACATAAGATCAATCCACCCCGGTGCAGGTGGCACAAAGAACAGAGGGGTAAGGAGCTGGAAGGTGTAAGGTCCTGCCAAGTATTTGCAGAATGTGACTCAGATCTCAAGGATAGATGAGGTTATGTTACCAATTTTCGATCTTATATTTAGATGCTTTTCCCTCTTCGACCAGACAAGTTGCTTGGCTGAGGGAGAAAGTCTACCACATGTCATAAAACTGTACTCAGAAATTCCTGTCTCTCTACAATGAATACATTTTGTTGCAGGATAATATCTGCGCTTATCTGTAGATGTTTGATTTCTCCTACAAAACTGGAACTTTTAAAGCAAAGTCTCATTCATCTATTTCTTGCAAGGGAGAGGGCTCAACACTGGCACAAAGAAATTGTCCAGGAAGCTTTTAAAGCCATGATGTCTGGGTCTACCTTGCCAACCTGCAGGTCACAATATGGACCTGGACCCTTAAGAAACCCAGGTGATTCTAGAGGGCAGTAAAGTTGGATGCATCTTGAACAGATTACAGAGTCAGTGTCTTGCATAGAGAAAATATCTGATATGTAATTACTGGAGAAGGCAAGTGGATAGCTTCTAGATCTCCAGAACTCATACTTCTCAAAAAGTCTTCCTGGATAGTTATTTTTGTGAAATTAAGCCTCTTGTAATTTTAACTTCAACCTCTGTCTCTAAAATTTCCCATATTTTCTCCATTTTCTACAGCAGTGTCTCCTATATTTTGGTCCATGGACTGAACTATCCAAAGGACTTGAGAAAACACTGCGATTTCTAGGGCTCCCTATATTCTCATACGGTCATTAAAAGGCACCGCAATTTTCATTATACTATGATCCTAATGCTGTCAAGCTAACAAATGAAACCCAGTGTCCTTCTCTAGCTCATCAAATTCCTCCACAATGTGTTACTATCTGACCTATAATTTGTCTTGAATTTCTGAATAATTCCCACCTAAATCTTCTACCACATGAAATTCATCCGCTAGCCTTCATAAGCCCTCTCCCCCTGCTTTCATTCACACTGCCTTCATACCACCCAACTCTCCATCCCTTTACACCTATCTCCAAAAGTATGTTTTCCTGGACCTGGATCAAAGCCCACAATGCACTTCACCCACAGAGCCTTCCAGACTGCTCCAGTCCAGTGACATAATCCATCTCTTCCTAACTAAATCACCTCTTGCTAATATAATTACTGCCTTTGCTTTAACTTGTTACGAAATTACATATTGTTTGTTCCTGTAAATTGAGGATTTAATCTTAACTATTCCTGGGACAATGAACAGATGAAGTCATCTACAGAGTACAGCACTTCAAGACTTTACCTAACTGTTATAACTTAATTATCATAACACGATTTTAAAGATCTTTTAGGAAAGACACAACTATTATAAAACAAAACAGTGAAATTAGAGTTTTGCTGAATTTTGTTTGTTATGTCTAATGCCTCACTTGCTATTGCTATTATAAATAAGGTGCCATAGATAAGCTAATAGATCATAGTTATCATAAGAGAGCATTTTTAAAAACAAATGTGCTTTATGTGCCTTTTTTATTTAATAATCTCCTTGAGAAGTAATAATTATCTTAAACATTTTATTTACACTTATAGATAACTATATTTTCTAGTACCTACAATCCAGGTAGCATTATTTTTCAGATCTGATTCTCTAAGGATCTTAAGAGGGTGGAGGGTTTGAATGAAGGCAGATGACTTGGCCCAGAAACAAACCACCAACACCATAGAGGAGCCCCAGGAGCTCATCAGACTCAGACTGGAGGAGCAAATCTATGTGAAAATGAGGAATGACTGAGAGATTCGAGGCAGATTACGTGCTTGTGGTCAGCACTGCAACATGATATGGGGAGATGTGGAAGAAACTATGACCACTATAGAAACAGAGGAGACAAAGGAGGAGATAGACACATCAACAAAACGAAATATCCCAATGCTGTTTGTCCGGGGAGACGGTGTTGTGTCAGTTGCCCCTCCACTAAAAGTTGGCTGAAATGGAGAATTTGTCCTGTGTGGCCACATTGGGCTGTTTAATTGCACCAGACATTCAGGGCACACGGCTGCACACACAGTGATACCCGGGGACAGCCAGGGGATTTATTCACCAATGAAATGGGTTGATTTGCAAAAACCTTAGAACATTTTAAGTTGTGTAGCATTTTGTTCTTCTTTTAGCTTTCTACACATAATCACCAAGGTGCTGAACTTTTCAGGGGTTTGTTTGGTCTGTCATTTTTTTTTTTTTTTTTTTTTTTTTTTTTTTTTTTTTTTTTTTTTTTTTTTTTTTTTTTTTTTTTTTTTTTTTTTTTTTTTTTTTTTTTTTTTTTGGTCTGTCATTTTTGTTGACAGTGTCTATAGGCTTTTTTCTTTAAATTAAACTCGATGTTTCCCTTTTAACACACACAAATAAATCTTACAATAATTTTCATGGATTTTATTGACCTAACTGTTCCTTGATATTACAGTGTATAGTGACTTAGGAATATGTATAAATAACTAACTTCTTAGGTGTGATAGACTAAAAGTACCCAATTTATTTTTTATGTATTTATCACAGTCTCACTACACAGTTTGGACTCATAGTGATTCTCCTCTTTTCAGCCTCCCAAGCATCAGGATTACAAGGCAGAGCCAGCGGGGCACACCAGCTACCGAACCCTGGTCCCTGTGTCTGCCTAAGCAGGTACTTTAATCTGCTGAGCTGTCTGACTAGCCCTAAAAGTACCCCATGTGAAAGCTTTTAATAATGTAATGGGAAAAACATGCTACACATCCTTTACCAAGGAACAGCTAACGAAACTATCGTCTTTGCTCTATAGTAAAGATTTCTGAAGATATTTTAAAGGCTAACATGCACAAGATATTATATAAATTTCTTTCCAGTTTTTTTGTTGTTGTTGTTAATTCTATATTTCTAATCTAATGTAATCATACTTAAATCCTTGGAAGAATAAAAATTAGATTTTTCTTGTTTAGCGTGTCCTGTACTTAATGTACACCCAGTCATAGCAGATATGCTGTGGGCAGAAACTGGCTCCCTGACTGTTAAGCAGGGGCAGGTAAGACCCAAGCAGGCAGTTTCTCAAAGAAAGAGAAGGTGATGAGGGACTGTGAGTATCCAAAGTGCCAGGTACTTGTATTTTACAGGCAGCAAATTATAAATCGACCCACCATTACTAGATTAAAATTATTGGTGTATATAAAATCTGAAGACCTAATATTATTATTGTAAATTGTTCTCTGGAGTCTAAGCCCTGCCAATTAAGTGTTACATAGCAAAGAAAACTTTGTGTGCATGCATGCATGTATGTATATATGTGTGTATATATGCATAAGACTATGCACAAGTTTGTGTATTTGTGGGCATGTGTATGTTATGCATCTCTATACATGTATGTACATATGTGTGATTGTGTATTTTTCTGTTCACATTGTTTATGTATGCATGAATATCCATGCGTGCAAAATGTCCTTTTGTTTGTATGCTGGCGAAGTTAGGGATGTGAGTGCTTGCATATTTAGTCACTAGTCAGGAGTGCTGTGCTTGTTTATTGTACTGAAACAGGATGTGAAAGTTAGCTCATTTATTTGAGCTGTTTCTTGATGTGGGAATTTATAGCTATTAAAACTTTCCTCTTAAGGCTACATTAATTATGCACCATAGATTCTGCAGTGTTCTACTGACATTATTGTTTGATTCCCAGAACTAATTTCTCCTTGATTTCTTCAATGAGTCATCAATTACTTTAAGATGTATTGTTAAAAAAGACTGTATAGTTTAATTTTCACATGTTTAAATCATACCTGTGATTAATATTGAAATTGATTTCTAATTTCATTGCATAAGGATATGAAGATATGCATGGGAGATTTTGATTCCTTTGCATTCACTTAAGAATGTTTATTGATTAACACACAATCTACTTTTGAGAAAGCTCCCTGTGCTACTTGGAAGAATATATATTCTGTTGTTGAGTAGAATGTAACTCCATTTCTTCAATGGTATGAGTCAACTCTGATATTTGTTGATATTGTGTCTAGTTGATCCATTGGCGAAAGCAGGCTATTGAGGTTTCCCATGGTAACAGTCTTAATGGTTATCTGATCTTTTATGTTCAGTAGTGTTTGTTAGATGGGCTTAATAGGAAAAGATAACCATATATATTCATTTATACGAATGAATATGCTTCATATATATATTTATATAAATGAATCATTTATATGAATATATGTTTATCTTTTCCTATTAAGCGTTCCCTTTAAAATACATATAGTAATTTTTTTGCCTCTTGTAGAGATACGTAATTAGTGTCTCACAAGGCAAAGAGCAATAAAACAAAGCCCAAGGACAGCAGTGGTTTGGGAATCCTAGAAAGCTGAGATTCAAGGAGAAAGATAACAGCTTACCCTGAAGGGCTTTCCATTAGCAGACTCCACCCTTGCTTGAAACCTTTGTAATTAGTATTTGTGTGAACCTAGCATTGGGCAAATGGAGGTCAGAGATTGTAACATTTCTTTACTAAAGTGATTCTGCACCTGAGTGCA